>JAOBYE010183884.1:0-14691 GCA_025403585.1 Parazoanthus swiftii
CAGATCGCCGATTTTATACCCTAAAAAATACGACGGTCATCCCTACCATCCAAATATAGGGAGTACCCCCCCCCCGGTGGTGTCTCTCTCCATCAGCTGTCAATTGCTGTAAGTGTAAGTGTAACACAACTGTAAATAGAAATTTCCCTTGCTACACAGACAAGGGAGACTTTGACTCACTCACTCACAATATTCTTCCCCAGCTAAACATCTCTTTTCATGTTTTCTATCAACAAGGAATCCTAATGGGACTATTTCACTATTTAGAGCAAAATGAAGGATGAGTCCAATTTTGTTCCCGTGTGCCTAGCCGGAAAGGTCAAATCCCTCAGACTGAGACTGGGTCCAAGTCCCAGTGGTCAGTTCGGTCGCAAAAAAAGTCAAGATGGCGGGCAGATCTGAAGGCTTCGAAGAAAATGCCCGAGTGACGGTAGGGATTTTTTCAACTTTATTGCTGGTGATGTTTTCACCCTATCAGTTTACTGAAGAAACTTTTTACTTGAGAAGGACAAGGGTATATTTACATGAAATTTGTGTGGTGACTGACAGATCAAATGTGTGTCGTACCGATTCACGTGTGTGCAGAGTGACAGCATAGCCATGGTTTCATAGATTAACAATGTGACAGTTCTTGTACATCCTTGCAATTGCTGGTCAGATGTCAAACATCACAGTATTATCAACAATAGATTTATGTTGGTATCATTACCTATAGCTGATTCCTGAACCTGGAGGTCGGATAGCTGGACACTGGGGGCCTGGACAGGGGATTATTGTTCATGCATCAAAAGGAAAACCAACAGCAACACCAAGTAAGTCACAGGCTACCCAAGCTTACGGTATATATATTTCAACTTTTTAATGGGTTCTAGAGTCCCTTGTATGGCTGACATGGTGTACACGGTGTTAGCTAATTTGTAAGGGACAATCGGTTAATAAGAGAATGTATGGGGAAGGCATTGACCCTCTAGAAGTGGTAGTAAATTGCTATCTTTGTTGAAATAAACTTGACTTACCTCAAATGTGTTGTTTACTTGTGTCCTATGCTGGTTTCTATGTCATTCTGTGGTCATTTGGTTGAGTTATTTGAAATGATACCGCTCCCCATATAAAAGGAGAGAAAGGTCAACCACTGCATGTAGATTGCCACCTTCAGGGGAGGTGTCACTCCACAAATCACTCTCCCCTCACAAAGATAAGCCTCAGCTAATGATAAAATTGCCAGTTCCATGAAGCTAAATAAATTCACTCTACAAACATATTCTTCTGCAGTTGAAAGTCTTGTGAAGGCCAAGAAAATAATTATAGTAAAATTTAGCTGTTTGACTTTCCTGATACCTGTGTTTCTACATGTACACTACATCTACAACCAGTGCATGAGGTAAAATATCAAGATTCATCCTGATTCAGATTGGGAGAGCACTTGAGAAACTAGAGAAGCACTTAGGTTTGCCTTGTGCCACTCAAATGCTTCTCTCACGAGTGCTCTCCCAACTTCTTGTGTGCATCCATAGCTCGATAGACCTGTGTTTTTCTTAAGGCCGGTACACCGGTACATTGTACCAATGTTGCCCGGTAGCTGTATCGCTTTTCCCCAGCAATGGCGTCTGGCCAGTTTTTTAAAGTTACCAGGTGTACAAAATTGCATCATTTTCCAGGACTCTAAATTTCAAAATGTTCTGGGGGGATACATGTACCCCCAGACCCCTCGCAATGCTTGCATCTTCAGGGCTTTATGACTTCCAATCCAGGTGTACCTGCATTCCCACTTACTGTACCCCATTTCCCAAGCCTTAAGAAAAACACTGTAGATGCATGCTAAGCTTGGACCATTTCTTAAACGACATGTATATTTGAATATGTAAAATTGAATCTTAATTGTTTATCAAACACGAGACATAATGTCTCACACTTATTCCTGTTACTATTATTACTTCTGTCATTGACATACAGACTTTAAAATCAATTTAGTTAGCCCCCAGGTTTTGTGTTTACTTGATCATTACCAGTAGCCACAAAACCAGTTTCTCCCAGGGAAATTTGGTGAGCTCAAGTGAGTCACCTTCTACTCTGAGAACAAGAGATGGTATTGGATAAAAATACTATAATTATGGCAAAACTCTAACATCTTTTGTCATTTATACATCCCTGGTTAAAAGAAGTACTGTAAGTCTTAATTAGTTGTCATGAATCTGTTGACCTTTCAGGTACGCAACAGCCAGGTTATTTCCGGGGTCCAATTTTTCATGAAGTCCAGTGGAACGCTGATATACACAATGTAGTTATGCGAAAACTTATCAATGAGACACACAGTAAGTGACTGCAAACCATTTGCACACCAGTGTGGTGATTTGCCAAGTTTCCAGACAGTTTTGGCATTTGTACTCAATGATTTCTGGTCAACTCAAATCAATTTAAAGTTTCTATTTTGCTTTTATACACAGTCTACATTTGAGTCACTGGTCAAACTACATGACCTCAAAGTACAGTACCATTCTGTACCAGTAAAATTCTGTTGTTATACCCTCCAGTTTTCAGACATCTAAGAGTTACCCTTTCTGCAAAATGTCAGATAAATGGGCCCTGAACCTTAATTGTATTTAGTAAAAGAATACAGTTCGACTCAAAGGTAGTATTAATAGCAATGCTTGCTTTTCTTGAGAAGAAATTAACTATGAGAAAATCAGCATTTATTACTGACAGAAGAGGAGATACAGTATACAGTGAGCCTGGTGTACATAATTTGCTTATTTATTATTTTATCAAAACTCTGTGAGTAAGACCGCCATTGTCAAAATATACTGTTCTTGCTCATTTTTGGTTTAGTTTCTCTGGGACTCCAAATATATTCAGTAGTGCGGTACTGAGAATTTCTGAGATAGAACTATAAATTTGGATCAGTTGAGATAACAAATATCAAATTAATCATTGTAACTCAGTGGGTAGAGTATTTGACCAGTAGTCATACCATCAAAGGTTCAGTTCTCCTCAGCGGCTTAGATTTTTTCTGAGTACTCCAACTTAAGTTACATATTAATTTTCATTTCAACCTTTAATGATATTGCATCATTCTCCACATTTAATGCTGGATAATTGCACTTAATTGTTTTTATTTTTATTTATGGGTATTCCTACATGTACATACTGTTACAGTACTGTATCCACTTGTGAACCCTCGTCTCCCTGCACGCAAAAGTCACATTCTTTATAGTAAGTCAAGTGAATCACACCCACATCCATGTTCAGTGTTTTTTCTTAAGGCTGGTACACTGGTACATTGTACCGACGTTCCCCCGTAGCTGTACTGCCTTTCCCCAGCAATGGCATCTGGCAAGTTTTTTAAAGTCATGAGATGCACAAAATTGCATCATTTTCCAGGACTCTAAATGTCAAAAATGTTCTGGGGGATGCCCCCAGACCCCTCTAGATGCTTGCACCTTCGGTGCTTGATGTCTTTCAGCCCAAGTGTATCTACTTTCCCACTTAGTGTACCCCATTTCCCAAGCCTTAAGAAAAACTCTGATGTTAGACATAAAGGTATAGAAATGTTTTGTCAATAAAATTAATATCTTTAATATAAAGTTTAATGGAGCTCTGTTTTTATGTAATTATACATTTAATCTTAACAACAGATTTATCAGACCACCTTACTTTCTACATTTTAGTGATAAAATCCAGTTTTCATTTCAAGATTATTATCATTATTATTATTTTGAAATGTTTCAGACATATTCATGGATCTTCAGGAGTTGCCAGATGGTGGAGGTACAGCCAGAAGAGCAAGGTATGGGATACAAATCTGTTTGAGTGGATGGAGTTCTAAGTGTTTTTGACCACAGTGACTGTAGCAACTTGGGTCCTCTGTCCAGAGAGACAGTGTCTTCACTTTGAAAGACAAATTCAGGCACCACATTTGATCTAAATGTTGTTTGTCATGACTTTTAAAATGTATCATAGAGGTAGCTGGAAACCATAATGTTGTTACAGACATTTAAAAAAAATATTGATTTTATACAGGTCGGAGTAGCTGTTTAACTGACAGCTACTGGTAGTTTAAAAGAGCCCTGTATTAAACAAAAGTGAAACTAAAATTCTAATAATTTACAAATCAGAGAAATAATTTGATTTATCAAAATACTATTAAGACACATTAGATTAATTACATGTAGTTATTATAACCAATGAAACAATACTATAAATATTTCAGATGATGCTTTCAATTGTAGATCTTTTAAAATGCTGGCAATTCAAACACCTACATGTTTAGCATATAGAGTATAGCATTTTCACACTCCCATCTATGTCTGTATTGGAAAAAACAAATGGCAACATTAAACGACTAGTGTCTAACTAGAAAACTGTCAAGTTAATTTAGACACTGAACATTTCCAAATTGTAACTATTTAGATTAAAGAGAACATCTCTTATTTAAATCAGATATGTAAAAATTTAAATATAGAATGATTTATTATTAGATTATATATATATCTACTTCTTCTAGATTATATATATAATATATACTTTTGTAAACAACTGTGAAATGTGAAATAAAGTCTTGTTTTGTCTTGTCTTATCTTATCAGTTTTAAACTCAGATTTGAACCATTTGCATCCCACTGTCTGCTCCTTTCAGTCTGGTGTTTACCTTAGTGGTTTATTTTTAACCATTGTTTGAAATTGCTGTATAATGTATCACAGATTAACATTGCAATTTACATTATAAATGTTTCAGTTTGATTAAGGTCAGCCGACAGTACAGATCAATTGTGAGAGCAGCAATATTGGACTGTGAAAAAACAGGTATGGGATGTGGTAAGACTTGGTTTACATGTATCTTTTTAGGTTATTAACTATTGCAGGCTTCACTTAACTCCCACCCAGTATTTCTTCCCCCATCGTCTTTACAGTTTATATTGTGAGTTCCCTTGTAAGTTTTAGGGTGTGCTCAAATGACTATAAATATATATGGAATAAAACTTTGATCCCTTTTAGAAAGTTGAGTATTATGCCTCTTTTTCATAAAACACAATTATTATGGTTTTGTGTTCTTGTTCAAGCAGTAAACTGTGTTAATGACCAGTAAAAACAGTCTTGTTGAAGGTTTGTTTTTAAGTTACATGAACTTCCAATCAATCTGATGAGTATTTCTAAAGAAGTAACTGCATGCCGACATGTACTGTTTAGCCCCTTGAGGGCTCATCAGTGCAGCTCGAAGAAGGATTTTGAGACTGAACTTCTGTATACCAGAGTGCTGGAGAGTGAGCTATGTGTAAATTTGCAAATAGTATGACAGAAGTTTAGTATGTACAGTCTCAAAATCAGAGTGCTCAGCAAAGCATCTACAATACCACAAACTACGCATGCGTAACTGAGGTACCAAGGAAGTGGCAGGATAGGACAGTTGTTTTGCACTCTCTCTCTTTATATATTTATTACATGCATACATAAATTATACATATTAGGCCAAATAAAATTAAATAGTTGGTAAGCATCCCTGCCTGACCACTGAAGATGCTCCTGACCAAGAAAAATTTTATTTTTATTTCTGTACATTTTCTTTTTAACCCAATATAATGGTCCCGACCATATCATGGACATACACAAGTTTTCTTCACAAGCATATTTTGCTCAAGACTGATCAAAGACTGACCGTTTACTTGACTTGAAAACTGAACATTTTCGTGATCTACTGGGATATATATACGCAGAGACAGTCCCTATGACTAAGATTCTAAGTTTCTTTACTTGAACAAAGAGTGAATATCAAATAAAAAAATAAACTAAAATAAAAATAAAAACTGCCCGCCCGACCATGATTTTTTAGCAGAAAGGATGCTAGCTAACCAACTAATTTTTTTTATTTGGCCTTAACTAAAATAATATATTGTAATAATAATATATTTAAAAACTATGAATTTCCAAGCTTTACTTTTTGTTTTTAGGTGCCAAGGAGCTTGTTCCGGGTGCCAAGTCTGGCTCTCAGGTGAGGCACTTTGTTTAGTGTACACCATAATTATCATTTTCTTACACTGTCTCTTAAGACTCAACATGTAGCATATGTTGTAATCCCTACGAAAAATGCTTGGTTCACAGATTTTTACTTTGGATAGACTTTTACTTCGACTCTAAAAGAGATAGCCAGCTAAACTATGGTGTTTTTGCTAATCTTAGCCCTAGTTAATAGAGCTTAATGGTTACCAGTATGAAACTGCCAATTTATACATGTATGTTTTTGTACTCTATCTCTTTTGTTCAATGGCCTTGACAATGCACAAAATATAAAAGGTATTAAAAAAATTATGCATATGAATAACTAACCATTAAAATTATTTGGGCTTGTAACACAGTGGCAAAAGCAATGTGCACTGTCTTGATTCATTCAACCTGAGACAAAGCAGCTTTGTACACCAGTGTTTTTCTTAAGGCTTGGGAAATGGGGTACACTTAGTGGGAAAGCAGGTACACCTGGGTTGGAAGTCTTCAAGCGCCGAAGGTGCAAGCATCTAGAGGGGCCTGGGGGCATCCCCCCAGAACACTTTTGAAATTTAGAGTCCTGGACAATGATACAATTTTGTGCATCTCATGACTTTAAAAAACTTGTCAGACACCATTGCTGGGGAAAGGCAGTACAGCTACGGGGGAACGTCGGTACAGTGTACCAGTGTACCGGCCTTAAGAAAAACACTGTGCACTCCTTTTGAAGTTTGTTGGGCTTCACAACCAGTTAGTTCTATCAACTATGGTTTAACAAGATGCTTTTTTCAAGTATTAGTTTTAGAAAAACTGAGTGTGTACTTTGTCTGTTGGGAAGGGAGAAACGAGTGTTGCTTAGCATTCTGGGAGAAGTGAGCATCTCTTTTCTGCCTTTGTGGTTTGCAAGACTGCAGAGCTATGTGCACAGTTTTACCAGGTATTGCCAGATCTTATAAATTGACTGCTCACTTTTTATTTTTTACAGTGTGACTTGTTGAAGGTGATTGAAATGGTGTGGCACCTCTGTGAGATCCTATTCATCGAAACATTACCAGGTATAGTAGTGTATCTGGATAAACTAGTTTTTCAGAGATGACAGTTTTGGTGTATATAGGTAATCATTTTAGGGGTGGTGGTGATTGCAGTGAAGCTGGTAATGTTCATGATGTAGATCATGGTTAATAGAAATGACGATTGTACATAACAATATAATGTATTATTACAGTAAATATTGATGTTGATGGTGATGATGGTCAAAGCAATGATGATAATAAATAGTGTTGTTGTTGATGGTGATGATGACCATGATGCAGATAGTAGTGATGATGGTAATGATTGTTGATAGTAATGATGATCAAGATGACGATTGTAGTGATGGTGGTATTAAATATTGTTGATAATGGTGATCATGGTTGATAGTAATGATGATGGTAATATGGCGAGTGTTGATGCTGATGGTGGTAAATGATCATGTTGGTGATAGTAATGATGATGATAATGACTGTTGATAGTAATGAAGATCAAGATGTTGATTGTAGTGATGGTGGTAATAAATAGGGTTGATCATTATGATGATAGCAATGATGATGATGGTGATATGATGAGCATGTTGATCAATATTGATGGTGGTGATGATTATGATGATGATTGTGGTGGTGATGGTGTTAATCATGACTGATAGTAATGATGATGGTAATAATTTGATGGTAGTATTGATGTTGAGAGTGGTGATTACGATGACGGTAACAATGGTATTACTGATGATGATATTAGTGATGTTACTAATACATGATGAGAGTGCTGGTAATGAGAAAGAAAATTGTCAACACCAAACTGTACCAACAAAGTTGTACCAACAAAGTAGCTGTAGTGGTTGTGGCAGCTTAGATCACTATTATCATGTGAATTTTACCTTCTGCTTGTTTCCTCAATGCTTCCCTGTCTGCAAAAACAACTGCCACAGATTTCATCCATGTTTGTAAACCTCTATCCTTCACTTCTTACTATGTTCTATACCAAGTTCACAAGGACATTCCAATCCAATCTTTCTGCTGCTTCAGGTTACTAATATGTAAGGGTAATAAGACAGTTGCCATTGTTCGTGTTTCATCCTGAGGATCAATCCAAGTAGTGCCCACCTAAGTTTTTGCACTTCCTAGAGCTATACTGTGTGTCTAGTGATGGTTTTGTTCCGTTTTCTCTCAGGTGGAACAGTACTCCATCACTTGCTCCAGTGGGTCCAGGGAGAACAGACAGAAAACCATATTCGTAATGTGTTGCAGTGTTCACCACCCAATGACAGTCCTTCATACTGGCCAGCAGTGAGTGTCCGATGGTTGTGTGTGTGTGTGTGTTTGTGTTTGTATGTCTGTGTAGATTGGTAGATGGATGGGTAGGTCCAGGGAGAACAGATAGAAAACCATGATATTCATGTTGTGTTGCCTGTTCATTCTCAATTACAGTCCTTCATACTGGCTAGCAGTGAGTGTCATGTGGTTGAGTGTGTGTGTGTGTGTGTAACAGATTGGTAGATGGATGGGTGGGTCCAGGGAGAAAAGATAGAAAACCATATAATTATTAATATTGTGTTGCCTGTTCATTTCTCAATTACAGTCCTTCGTACTAGCTAGCAGTGAGTGTTAGATGGTTATGTGTGTATGCATTATAGATCTTAGAGACATGTTGGAATAACGACTGTGCATGCCTGGGAGTAGTAAAAGAAAAAAGCTGACCAAATTTCCAAGATGGCATCTTGAAATCCAATTTTTAAGAGAAAGTATGAAGTGTGTAACTTTTTTCGACCAAAAAATTATGGGGTTGACCTTTCACAGTGGATGAAGAAACGCAAGAAAAGCAAACCTGGTGTTATAAGACCTTTAACTCAAGATTGTATATTTTTCTTGTGTTTTGCAACTTTGTGAGCTTGCTTGGCATTTTTCCGAAACCTCGATCTGGGATGGGTAGTGGGTTTGTGCATTGTAGGTTTAGAGAGAGCAGACAGAAAACCCAATTTGTGATATGTTTTAGTGCTTACCACCATATGAAGTCCTTCATACTGGCCAGCAATGAGTGGCAGAGGGCTGTGCGTGAGTGTGTGTGTGTCTTGGATGGTCAGGTAGGTGGCTGGGTCTAGAGAGATCAGACTGAAAACCTAACTTATCATGTGTTTTAGAGTTCATCACCAAATGAAAATCCTTCATACTGGCCAGGAGTGAGTATCACAGTGCTGTGTGTGTATGTGGTGGAGGAAGGGGGGGCAGTGGAGAGCAGACACTCAGATAATCTTATTCATGAGCATTGCATTGTTTAGCACTCAGTATTCCAAAGTCTTTTGTACGGCTTGGGGACTGTCAGGAGAACAGAAAGAGAGCTGTGTCGAAAGTGTCTTGTATAGTAGCATTCACCACAAAATTAACTTGTTAACCCTTACAGTTTACACATGGTCAGTGTTTTAATAATGTTCCCTTGTTCATTGTTTTGTAGGTCTATTCCTTGGTGTTGCAAGGCCGAATGAGTGATGCTAGGGAGTTACTGGCACAGAACAGTGAGAGACAAGCTGGGGAGTATGATGTTAGTACTCCAACGTAAAATATTGGGGGATAACAGTATGGATTACAAAGTTAATGTCAGTAGTACTTTTGGGTACATTATTTTGTGATTAACTCATGTTTTAACCCAATCTTCTAGGGGGCAGCAGAAAGTGCCTGTGTCACATTATTTTGTTTGTTAAAAGTTTTGTTCTTTAATCAACATGTTTCCATGATGGCAACCAGTTTCTGAGTGACAAGTCAAGAAATAATTTTCTAAATTTTACTAAGTTTTGTGAAACTATAGGTTTTACTAATTAAAGTTCATTTCAACAGTTTTCCACTAATTTTTGATGTCATGAAAAATCCAAGATGGCAGCCAAGATGGTTGCTATAAACTCCAAAATTGCAGCTTTAGGATGTCATATGGCATCACACATCCACCAAACATAATTCAAATCACTTAAATTGAGAAGTTGTACATATCCCCCAATTTTTCATTTTGTTTCTTTTTAGGGTTTCCAAGCTTCCAGAAAGATTGGGATAAGAAACTCTATTCCTATACAATGAGTATACCGTAATTGTATTGTATGACGTTCACTTAGTGCCTGCAGTTTATTAAAAGCAGTTCATTAACACTTGTGGTACCAGCACAAAAACTTGTCTTTTGAAGCATGCAATTCTTAGATCATTACGGACCACAGTTTGATGTACAGTGTTACATTTATCATTTAATTAATATTTTTTTATTCCTTTTCACAGTTGTTTGAAAGCATGGATGAGTTACTGCATAAAATGCCAACATACCAAGTAAGTGAGTGAGATGATAAGCGAGTAACTGAATGAGGGAAATGGTAAGTGCATGAGTGAGTATTGAGAGGGTAATTAAGTGAGTGAGTGAATGAGAGGGTGAGTGAGTAAACGAGTGAGAGGGTGAGTGAGTGAGTGGGTGAGAGGGTGAGTGAGTGAGTGAGTGAGAGGGTAAGTGAGTGAGTGAGGGGTGAGTGAGTGGGTGAGTGAGAGGGTGAGTGAGTGAGTGAGTTACTGAGTGAGTGAGTGAGAGGGTAAGTGAGTGAGTGAGAGGGTAAGTGAGTGAGTGAGTGAGTGAGAGGGTAAGTGAGTGAGTGAGTGAGTGAGTGAGAGGGTGAGTGAGTGAATGAGTAGTGAGAGGGCAAGTAACTGAGTGAGTGAATGAGAGGGTGAGTGAGTAAATGAGTGAAAGGGTGAGTGAGTGAGAGGGTGAGTGAGTGAGTGAGAGGGTGAGTGAGTGATAGGGTGAGTGAGTGAGTGAGAGGGTGAGTGAGTGAGTGAGTGAGAGGGTGAGTGAGTGAGTGAGAGGGTGAGTGAGTGAGAGGGTGAGTGAGTGAGTGAGTGAGAGGGTGAGTGAGTGAGTTAGGGGGGTGAGTGAGTGAGTTAGTGAGTGAGTGAGTGATAGGGTGAGTGAGTGAGTGAGTTAGGGGGGTGAGTGAGTGAGTGAGTGAGTTAGTGAGTGAGTGATAGGGTGAGTGAGTTAGGGGGGTGAGTGAGTGAGTGAGTTAGTGAGTGAGTGAGTGAGTGATAGGGTGAGTGAGTGATTACAATTCATACAGGTTTAAAATGATTGTTGATACAATACAATTATTTAGCATTTGTTGCATTGCAACCAAAGAAATTGACTGTCTGCTGGTTTTGTTGGCAAACTTTTACAGGTCGAGTCACCTGCTTTCACTGATGAGCATCCTACTTTATGACTCCTTTGATGACAGCCCTAAATTGCTTGTAGAGTTCTTTTTGAAGGTTGTTCCAAACCCCTTTTCACTTCATTTTTTGAGTGGTGAATTCAAATTCCCAGTTCTCTCGTTTATAACTAAGCACAACAAAAAATATTTTCAAATTTATCTTCAGTTCACACAAACGAACAACTTTAGTATTTTCTCGCATGAAGATTAAATGATAGATTCCAATTCAACTTGTTTTATCTCCTGATTTAGCAGCAAGATAAAAATTTTTGTTATCAAAGGCCTTTCATACGTTTTAGCATATAAGCCACTTTCTCAATCATGCGCAGATCAACTTTAGCGATTCATTTGGCGGGCTACACGTATTGGAAACATGGCATATGGTGTTAAGAAAGAAACAAGATCGATTGTTTTCGAAAGAAGGGAAAATATTACACCATAAGTATGTAAACAGGATGTAAACATGATGTAAACAGGGGTTGTGACCACAAGCAAAACCGTACCTTTGCTCTGTGCATGATTGAGGAAGTGGCTTATTTATTATTTTGAGCTGGGTACACATATAATAGTTGTATTCCTTCAGAGCTTCAGGGGACAAACTGCAGCAGAGTTCATGATGAAATGGAACCACTGGCAGCAGGAATGCAAATATCGACTGGAAAGCGAAGCATTCGCCTCCCACTCAGAATTACAGACTATATGTATGGTTAGTACACAAACAAAATGGTACTGTGTTCTCCTGTTGTATAATTTTGTTTTATTTTTTTAGAAAAACCATTTACAAGCAATTTAGAAATTTATTTTTTGCAAGATGAAATCATGGTACAGAACAAAGCAAATTTAGTACTCAATTACTACTTTCCAATGAATAACTATACTTTTCTGCAAATATTTTACTATTTGGTCATAACAAGACCTGATTACTTGGTTCAGATGTCTGTTTAATAGACCACTTCCGAACAACGCTCCACTGCCAACAAACAAAAACATCGAGCCAAGGCCAAATGCTTAAAAATGCAGCAAATATATGAAAAGTGAGCACCTAGCCTCGACTTGAAGGTTTTGTTTTGTAAGGATTGGAGTGTAATTCAGAAATGGCCTGTTAAGCTACACTTGGTGAAAATGTTGTCACTATGACATTTTATGGTCAGAAAACTTAGGGAGCTTAGTGTTGTGCTCTTCCACTTGTGTGCCTTTCCACATAGGAACTGGTACTGCAAACACGTAGTTATGTGTATAGAGGCAGTGCAGACTTTCTTGCTTCACAATTACTGCTTTTTTGCGTAATTCTCAGCATTACTATTGCCATTGGTAACTTCTGCTCTAATTGTTTTGTTTTGTCATTCATCTGCAGATACTGAGTGGAGATGAGGAAGTCTTTGAAACTCTAAGGTATGTCACCTGTGTAATAGTATTAACGAAAACAAAATTGGCTCTTGGAGGGGGTTTTTTGGATCAGTCCATGAAATGAACTTCAAACTACCAAGTCCTTAAACTCAGGAAATCACAGGACCAACTGGCCAAGCTATTTGGGTTCGGAACAACCCTGTTCTTTAAAAATTGCCACCATTTTAATTTAGTCCTGATGGCCGAGGTTTTTTTCTTCAGAAAATTATTTTAAAATTCCTTCTAAAATTTTTCTTTTGTACAATATATGCTCCCCCACACACCAACAATGTGTACTCTAGATCTCCTTCCCAGTGCCCGTGAGGGGTTCTGGTGGCGACGGAAATGGAAGTCAGAGATTCCCTGACTTTGGTCTAAACTAAACTACTCATTTTGTGGCAGCGAGAATGAATGTTGCCAAACCGTGGTATATTGACAAGATTTGAACAATTTGTGTCAGTAAGGTGTATGATGAAGAATGATGCACAAAATTTCAGAATTACACGAGCCAAAAGGTCAGAGAATCTCTGACTTCGGTTACCAATGCAACCAGAGCTCTTCCCTTGACCATAGGCTGCTTGGGCTTTGGTTTTAAGAATGCAATAGTTTATGTTTTGTCAGCATAGTGGGTAACATTAGCGCATTTAATATGCCAAACGTCGGACTATACACAGCCTTGTACCCGATGTCTTATGCATTACAAGGCGATAACTATTTTTCTTTCACGGATTTCCTGCAACCTTGTTTTTATAACAGCTTTTATTATTCCGTACGACAAGTTGTTACATTAAGTTGAGTGACGTTGTCTCAAGCTTACTAAGGAAAAAATTTCCGAGTCCCTAATGGACTTGAACCCATTAGTTCAATATCTAAATGAGCGTGAGACAACAGCACTCAAGTTTTTTAACACATCGACTGAGCTGCGTCGTATACAGAAAAGCTGTTGCATACATGTGATACATTTTGTAGGGGTAACTTCAAATGACCTACATATAGTGTTGGATTTTAGAAAAACTGAAAAGTCGAGAAACACCATTACACTGGAGATGGCATCTGACCAACTCAGGTTACCAACAAGTGGCTTGTTACCAACAGGGTTTGGTGATATGGAAACCTGTTGTCTTTGACGTATTGTTAGTATTTACCAAACCATTAATAGCATTTTTTAATGGTTTTGATTTTCTGTTCTAACCCCTAATATCAGGGTTTGTATGGGTCAAGGAAAACCTGGAAACTTGTGGAATTTTCGGTATATAAAAGTCCGGGCACTAAAGTCATGGAAAATTAGATCTGTGTGTGAATGAACTAAGTCAAACTATATCATAGAATCATGGCAAACAGCTTTATGATCCATCCATTTTCAGGGCCCTTTCAAAATTTTAGGTCAAGGTTGTGGATTGAAAGTCATGGCATGACACGAGATAAATTGCTACTAGTATATTGATTATGAATACTTATTAAAAAAATTGTAAAACAAGAAGAAAGTTGACCAACAAAATAAACTGCTGCTCTTAGCGATGGTTTCCTGATCCAACAAGTGCGTAACTATTTTATCTGATACGTGAGTCTCCTATTATGATTATAGACTGGTTGCTCGTGATGATGATACCAACATCTTCTCACTTGAAAGGTTGTTTCTGCCTTTCTACTAGTTGTTTACCAATTTATTTCCTGCTGGTTACAGAGATTTGTGTCCCACCTGGTACCAGACGATGGTGTACAAACTCTTGTACTGCAACCCCGCTGTCAAATCATATGACTTACAATATCACACCCAGGTAAGAACAAAAACACATAAAGCCGTTTATCTTTTTTGCTTCTATTGACTTCTGACCTGCAAGTGCCAGTGATGCAGAGCAATGATTGCAGAACAGTGTTGTTGAGTCTCGGTCGTCTTAGTGATAGAGAGTGGTGATTGTATAACAGTGTTGTTGAGTCTCGGTCTTCTTAGTGATAGAGAGTGGTGATTGTATGACAGTGTTGTTGAGTCATCTTAGTGATAGAGAGTGGCGATTGTGTGACAGTGTTGTTGAGTCATCTTAGTGATAGAGAGTGGTGATTGTGTGACAGTGTTGTTGAGTCATCTTA
>JAOBYE010183995.1:6155-17783 GCA_025403585.1 Parazoanthus swiftii
TTAATAAATATATTTCTGATGTATCAACAGAATACAAGGAACATATCAACAAGAAAAAGAACAAAGAGAGTGATTTAACTAATGAAGACAAAAGTGGTAAAGAAAACCAAGATAAAGAGAACAAAATTACTGGGGACACTGAAGTATCAAAATATGTGAAACGTGATGAAAAAAAACTTGCAGAAGAAGTGAATACATCATGTAAGAAAATGCAGGTCGAGGTACCTTTGAACAGTAATGCCAGCCATTTAGAAATTGAAAGAAAATTATGTGCATGTGCAAAAGATGGAAAACTTAGCTATAAATCTGATTATAGAAATTCGGTTACCAGTAGTTCAAGACAGGGTACTCAACCAAAGTATAACTTGATTCATTATGAGTCTAACCCACGGACAAGCTGTGCAAATGCAGACTTTCAAAGCAAGCCTGTCGTGCCAGAGAAATCAACCAACCTGCTGAAAAAAATTTTTAGATCAATTTCAAATGACCAAAGCAAAAGACCAAGGAGCCTAGATGATCACAGAACTGTCTACAAGAGATCACATTCAGCAACTCTGCCCAACTCAAACAGAATTATTGCAATTTCAAAACCAAAGAAATCACATTCATTCAGGATGCGTCGGCCAAAAATATTCAAGAAAGAATCATCCAAAAAAGCAAATCGCATGGAAGATTGTCGACAGTGTGCATCACTTGACATACAAAGTAGCCTCAGCAGTGTGACTCCCAGCAGCACCCCCCTGACTGAGCAGCCACCCCGTTGTGGTGATGAACAACCAGAAACTTGTAGTCAACTTGCTGACCAAACTGACAATGACCCAGTTTGCCATGTCGATAATCATAACACTGAGGCTGCTGAGAAATTGCCAACAGAATCGTGTCCAAATTTGTCAGGAATAGTTGCAGCTCAAGGCAAGGATACATGTAACAATGATGAGAAGTGTATTTTGCGACCTGTGAGCTCCAGTTCGGAGGAATCCATCCAATCCCCACCAACCACTCCGGACTTGGGTTTCTGTTCTTCTGAAGGTACAGTGAATGTATAATTATTGTGAAAAGTTCTAAACAAATTAAAATAGTAATTATTATGTTGAGTGTCTTTTTGTATGAGTTATATGGCTAGCAGTATTTCTTCAAAATTAATGTGGGTGGCGTAAAAAGCCTACATGTATTAAGATGATTATTCGATTATTGTATCAGTAAGTAATTCTTGAACTTAGTTTCAATCTGTATAATTTATAAGCATTACATGTAACACTCATGTACATGTACAGTACTGTTTATGTCAAGTGTTAAGGCATGAAAATTGAACCAGAAAACCGATCTTGACTTACACACAGTGTTTTTGCTATAATACATACATGTATCATTTGCTTTTATTTGTGATGACGCAGTGGATACCCCAAGTACCCTCTGTTACTGTAAGTTGCACTTTTTTACAAGTGTTCTGGTCCAAAGTTAAGGGTGTGGCCTATATATTTGCACCTGTAACAATAATAAGAATAAAGCAACTGATCATACACAGAAGTTTATCAAGATAAGATTATAAAGATAAAAACAAAATTCCTCCAACCTGTTTACAAGGTAACTATGTGTATAGAGACAGTTAAAGAGAATTCAGCAATATGCCATGCAGCGTGTTTGGGGCTGAGAGGATTAAAAACAGTTCAAGCTGTCGTAGTTTTGTGCTGTTTACTTGATCATCACAAAAAGTGTTCAGAAAGTGTCATTGTGGCTTCAAGTTTACATGTATGGTTCAGTTAAAGTCTTTATGGCATCAATTATTTATTTTTTCCCTCTCTCCTGCAGAATCCAAGAGAGTCTTCATTGTGTATGGAAAAGACACAATTGAAGAGGCTAAGAAACTGTATTTGACTTTCCGAAGTCATCCCCATTATGATTGTCGTATGGAGGCAGTCGACAGTCTTGAGATGGCAGAAGACAAACCTCTCTACATTATGAGAGAAATCATGGCTGGTGATTTCGTCTTCATTTGTGTGTCCCCACTCCTGAAGGAAATATTTGAGGCTGGAATCAAGGAGGATGGTATGTGTCTACATCCCTTTAGGAGGGGGGGAGGGAGGGGAGTTACATTTCCTTCCTTGGTTGGTTGTTTGGGATTGTTCATCCACAAGTTTGGAAAAACATCCCAAAAATGGTACTTTCCTGTAAAATACCCGATTATGGAGTATCACTCGCAAACTAAAGCAATCACGCACTTTTGTGTGTCTGCTCTTCTTAAGGAAATTTTCAAGGTTGGAACTAAGGACGATAACCGTCCACATGGTTCTTTAGAGGGGAGGTTTGTTTGGAAGTTGTACTTCCCTAACAAAATGCCATCACGAGGTCCCAACTCTATAAAATTTTATTTTACGCCGTCAATTGTCATCTTGTTTAAATCAACGCCGTTTTTTTTCTGTGTCATTCATTTCTTATAGAGTTCATTAAAGAAAAATACATGTAATGTCAAGATTTGAAACACGTTTTACAAGTAAAGAACTAGGGTCACAAGAAGGAAAGTCATGGAACTGTGATTTGGGTCATGGAAAATAATAATTACCGTATAAAACACGGGTTGTATTTAGTATAGTTAACTGAAATAGATGAAACGATACAGAAACTCGTGAGATTTTACTTGCGGAAAGCTACTGTAGATTCCAATGATAATAGACATATACTAGGTATATACCTGTATATTAGTATTTTCTGATGACTAACTGTTTTCTCCCGTGAAGATATTTACTATGCTGGAACATTTTCGCATCGAGAACAGTTTTTGATATATTGTAAAGAAACAGATGGTTAAATTAGGTCGTGGAAACTGCTAAAGGTCATGGAAAAAGTCTTGGAAAGTCATGGAATTTCACAAGATCGAAAGAGTACGAACACTGTATAGATTGCCTTTTCACCAAGCTGGGTTGCGTGATCTATCTATCTTGCTTGTTTTATGTATGACACTTGTGTAACGTCACACAATATACTTGTAGGTGATCCATCTCTTACATTTGCTGGGAGCCTCATCCGTGGAAAGATTTTCTCAAGCGGCAAGAATCCAAGCGGCAAATTCATGACAGTTGTGACTAAAGGTGCATCGCGGGACGACATCCCATTTTTCCTGCTGCCATACGAATGTTACATCTGGCCTTTGGACAAGAAGAAAATGGAGAACATTATTGAAGGAAGACCGGAGTTTGTACCTCCGCCAATCTCTGCTAAGCGAAATGAACCCAAGCCAAGGATAGTAACCGCGCCTGTTTTCTGTAAGTCTTCGGGGGGGGGGGACTTGGATTTTGTTTCTCTGGTTTTTGTTCTTTACTACCCTTGTACTTAGTATACTATACAGTTACACAAGATCTTGTTCGAAAGCCACCCCTCCCCCTCCTCAAAAAAAGTAATCCTCACTCTAAAATATTGTACAATGTAATGCTCCTCAAAAATTAAATTCAAAAGCAAAATTGATTGCCTGACAAGGAATACAGCAAGAATTGCGAAGCAGGGATAAATCTCGAAAAGAACTGACTAATTTGGAAAGTTGCGCATCGCGTGCAAGTTCGGCCTGCGTTTTGCGTTTGCTAGCAACACTCCGCTTGCGATGGCCGAGTAACGCTGGAAGGTACCGGTTTTCTGTCATTTAATATGTAAATGTTTTTGAGAAATATCAAAGGTTCAACGTCGAGCAGCAGATAAATGGACGTTTGAAACTTTCTAAGCAGCTGCAACATTAATCTCGCTGTATTCTAAATGAAGTTGGTGGACGTGTTTAAAAAGATGAAAAGATTCGGATGAGGAGGTGTAGTACATGTAAGTACCAAATTGTGCTCTACCTTGAAGAACAATCGATGCGCGTTTCAAAAAATCACAAACAGTTGAAAACTTCAAGACTAGCAAGTTTATTAATACCAAGCAGATTAAGCGTGTTGCTTCGTTTTGTTTCACTTCAGAGAATTGAACTCGTTATTTTCAATGAACGTTGACTCGTTGCTCGAGCACCAACAAAAAGGCAAGAAAAATTACCCGCGTTTACAAGAAGACTAACTCAATCACTACTATATGGCCGTTGCGAACGAGGAAGGTTTGTTTGTCAGTACTTGACAACACAAAAAACAAACATTCAATTGAAGTTTAGTTTTCTCTTCGGTTCGTTGTGTTGTTATCATACAAATTTCCTTAAAAGAATCCCGAGTTCTCCTATCCTTGTAAGCTGAAATGAAAACCGGCCGTTTATCAAACCAAAAGAGATACTCAGTTAAACTTAAGTTTTTGCACTTGCGCTATTTCCATGTAAAATACTTTCTCATTTATTCGATTTTAGCTGATTCATCCCTGCTAAGCGATTAAGTCTGTCCCTGATATCGGCTCATGAGTGTTTGTTGTATATTTAGCATGAATTTACTTATCCAATACAAGTGGATGTCGTCTTTCATGCTATTTATAAACAGCGTATGGTTGTTCGCCTAATATTAGTATTTTGGTATCACGTCTTTCACCATAAAACCATTTGTTAGTATTAATACTACTACTACTAGTAGTGTTTTAATCCATTATTATGGTTACGGTACACCTGGAGCGGTGTTTTCAGTTATCAGTTCATAGCTTAATTAATACACGCCGGATACCCATAGAGCTACATATCACTTGAGAGCTTACAGCTTCCTCAAAATGATAGTGTACTTTACTTCTGCAAAGACGTCTTTGTAAGTAGAACCCAGCGTACTATTTGCGAACGAGCGTTTCCCTGCTTGAAGCGTCATTTGTTATCATTCTTAACTCAATACAATTGTAAAGCTAATAAGTACATGTCATGGATTTTTGGTAGCGTGCGTCATCAATATTCTAGAATAAGTTCAAGAAAATTTGAAATTTTGACGCGGAATGAAAATTTAGTGAAGAACTGAGCCCACAAATAGAAAAACTAAACCCAATTTTTTTCAGCAAATTTACGCGCATAAAATGCTGCTGTAAATAAAGGCCCTATATCAGGTATAAACACGATAACCTTTTATGGTAAAAAAGACAACAAAATAAGAAAAACGTATACAAATATACAGTACAAACAATTTAAATTTACAATTGAAAATGCAGTTCCATATAAAACAAGCTTGGTGGCGGTGAAAGTGTTAAACTGCTCAACTGAAATGAATTTTTGTTGTCGTGATAAGGATTAACTTTAATAATAATAATAATAATAATAATAATAATAATAATAATAATGTTAATATAATAGTAATAATACTACTACTAACAATAAAAATAATAATAGTAATAGTAGTAATTTGTTTGATATGTAGTTTATTTCGCGATAAATATCGCTTCTAGTACAGTTTACAGAATACACGTTGTATTTGCGTTGCAACAAGCTTGTTTTGCTTAGGAAGTTTTGCTGAATGTTACATTCACATGAGCTTTTTTTCTGTGGCGGGTATCTTATGACACGTATTTTATGTATGTGCGTACATGTGAAACTTAGCAAGTTTCATGCGTACAAAATTATGTACCTTAAAACTGGCGTCCTAGTTTTTTGTGGCAAAGAAAGTATGTCACGTTTAAAACGTGCTTTTGTGGACAACTCATAAAAAATGAGTTAAAGATTTTGGGGAAAACTAAACAAAAATAGTGTGTCAGAAAAAGATGACACAGAAAAAGAACACCTTTTAGTAGTTGCTAAAGAAACGCTTAGCGGCAATCGTGAAAAAATAAAATATGCCGAGTACTTCCACTGATGTATCATTGAGTCTTACCGTCTGTTGACGAGGGACGCTTAGCCGTTGGTCTAGTCTCTCGACGTTCTATTGGGGGACTCAAAAGAACCCACACACTTGTCGATAGGGTTGGCTAATACCGGTGTTGTGGACTGTCACCTCTTACCCTACAAGAATAGTGCTGCATTAAGACTCCATTTAAACTAGCCATGCTAAATTGGACGCTCTTGTATAAATACTGCTTACAAGTCGGCAAACACCGCCGCAAAAATGTATTTAAAAAAAGCAAATACAAATGTTAACAAACGTATACTGTTCTACCCTGCGAGCAGCGGTATGAGAGATCTCTGCTTGCAGGGTAATTTGTTCGGGAATATTGTAATGCTTTTATAGTGTAGCTAATTTGGAAGTTTCGATTCTTTCAACAGAACTATCGCTCGGAGGGTACAATGCGTCGAGTAACACGTGACAGCAATGAATTGCAAAGTTCAAGCAGATTCAACAAGCGTGGTGCAAGAGCTGATCGACAACAATGACAGTGATTAATACTAGATTTAAAACAAGTTTTTTACGCGTGTAGCTTACTTCTTTTGTACAAAATGTGCATAATGTGCTAGTATTGTGGTTTTTGATAAAGTGAGCGTGTGTGTGCGTGTATGCATCTGCGTGCGCGTGCGTGTGAGTGCGTCTGTGTGCGTGCGGGTGTGTGCGTGCGTGTGTGTATAGGGTGCGAACCAAGGGCCAACAAATGACAGTGTGTGTTAGTTATCCAAAGAATTTAAAACGAACCATCAAAAAGACCTTAGACTGATAAACCACTTCTGCCATGGTTTAATACATTATTACTACTTATTAACTGAGAGCTGGGTAAACATCAAACTGAGGCATTCTGTATTGACCGAGCGATTGAAAGCGAGGTTCACGCGTCAAGGCCGAAGTTTGATGTTTCCCGTAAAGACTGAACGCTTGAGGTTAATAAGTGATTTATTATCCGGTATTTTTTTTCTAAAAAGGATAACAATACCATGCAAGCAGAAGTTCTTTACTTCGCACATCCGGTTGTGCGCGCTGAGGTCATTAATAATAACCGGCAATGACCCTGGGCATTACGAGGGATCCAGACCGCTCAAGGACCAATTAGAACGCGCGAAGTATCCTTGCCATACAATAAACATTTGAAAACGTTAATTGGAACAGATCAAGATTTTTAATACGGGACAAACACTACATTCCAGCTAAATTGCTGCCCGGCCCATATCAGACCATCCGTACCGTTTGTCTGTTGAAAAACTTGATTGGTTGTTCAGTTATAGAGATTAAACATTTTACATTGAACTTAGCATGCGCAGAGTCACGAAGAGCCCTACTAATGCACACATGCATGCTACATGTAAATGTAAATTTTACAGTTTGGACGTATCTGTTCTAAAGAAGGGCGTATTATGTTTAACAGCTTCTCTGCGAGCTCAAATAGGAGTTCCGAGCTAGCTGTAATTGTAAAGACGAAAAACGAGTGAAATAATTGTTTTATTTTATTAATTATGCAGACGTATGCAACAGTCTGGTTTCGTATTCGAAGTTACCGCTGACTGCAATGACCATAGGCTCATTTCTTAGCAGTTAACCTCGACTTGGTGTTGAGCTGTAGCTCTTATGAATGTTTAACATCAAGTCGAGGCTACCAAGATTGCGAAACTGAGCTATTCCTTTAGTTACCATATTTGGTCACGTTTTCTACGTTTTTGTATGTAGACCAATATCTTAATCATCGGTTGGTGCGACAACCAGACCACCATTTTGAATTATCCGCAAGTACTATACGGAAAAAAGCCTAGTACTAGAGTAGGCAATCAAAAAGCTCCACTAACATTATCTACTGAGTGTGTGTATTATAACGATCTATGTTTATTTTATATGAATGTAAGCTATTTGTATTGTACCACAGTTGATAAAACTAACTGGTTGTGAAGCTCGACGAACTTCAAAAGGAGTGTACAAAGCTGCTTTGTCTTAGGTTGAACGAATCGTGACAGTGCACATTGCCCTGTTCGATGTATGAGCCCAGATATTTTTACTGGTTAGTTGTTCATATGCATTTCAATACCTTTTGTGTTTTGTGCACGGTCAAGGTCACCGAACAAGAGAAATAACGAACAATAACCTATAACAAAGGAACTGGCCGAGTTTCCTAACCATTTCGCTCCATTAACTATGATTGTAATGAGTTTTTTGAGGAGCTGGATCGTAATTGAAACAGATGATGTAGGTTTTGCTGTGCAAGACAGTTTTTGAATCACATTCTTTACTTTTGGCCCGGTTAAACGGATACAACAAATGTTGAACGATGTTGGACCAACTTTGCTGGACGAGTGTTGGACCAACTCCCGGAAGGTTGTTGGACTGGACAAGTCTGAACCAATCAGATCTGATCCAATATCATCCAACAGGAGGATGTTAAAACGGATCCGACATGTTGGGTCCAACAATGCTGAATAAGGTTAGAAGATCTGTTGTGGCATTTTCAAATGTAGTAAGAAAGACGGTAGTTTCATTACGAGGAAAAAGAGATTGACCAGTCTGATCGATACGTTCTCCAGATAAACTAATTGGTGTTTTAATAAAAGATCATATTAATGGGAACTACCGCAAAAGAAGTTGCTCAAATTGAACTGCCACCGATTGAGTAGTTGCCTTGCTCAAAAGGCGGCTCTTCACATAGCAGTGTTTTGAAGAAAGTCTTTTCAACAGGGGTGATCTTTGTAATATGAACATTTTAAGTCCAGAATGTAGGGTGAGGTTCTTTTTTAATGTGAAGCTTTTCAGAAACACTTTTTCAAAGAGAACAGTTTACTGTAATTGTATGTGTATATGATTTATGTAAACATTACTCAAAATCTTGAGGCTTGTGGAAATAATAATTATCAAGCATTGATATATATTTTGTACGCTGTGTTTTTTGTTATTGTTCAAAGGTTGGGTAGAAGGCTGAAGTTTCGAGCACAATAAAGTAAAGACACCTTTTTTAGGGTAACACGCTTTCATCCACAAGGCATATTCTCCTATGTAGCCCTAGCCTGCGGACAGGCTCTCCTTGCGGGTTGGGGGAAAAGTTTTGGGAAAGAAGATTAGAGTCACTGAGTCCCCAAACTTTTTCCCCAACCCGCAAGGAGAGCCTGCCCGCAGGCTAATGTAGCCCTCGCCACAACACCTCGATTACCCTACTCTTTTCGAGAAGTGTGTGGGTTCTTTTAAGTCCCCTAAGGTACTCTTCCAGGATACTAGACCAACGGCTTAACGTTCCTGTCCACGGACGGCGTGGCGAAAGAAGGTCGCCCAAAGTTCAACCCTCGACCAGGCCGGGGATTGAACCCGGAACCTTCTGATTGGCAGTTAAAATTGAGTTGTTTTATCTCTTGTTACACTTTTCGGTTGGTTTTTCGTCTTCGGGGTGAGAACGTGGGCTCATTCCGAACAGCGGCTGGATTCCGAGCCTGCCCTGCCCCACCCAGGCAAAAACCAGCACAATGAAAATATTTTTAACTTGGGAGCCTATGTTATTTGCAATATGCTGACACCATGTTAACTTGATGTACAATTCGATTTGGCGGCATTTTTTTTGCATTTAAACTTTTTTACATCCTACTTACCTATCTATAGAAACTTGGCAATTGCGTCTCGGACGATTTGGCAAACCCAATTTGAACCGATCCAAATGAAACACACAGTAGACCTTATGCAGCTGGAGGTCACGTGGTTAAAAATACGCCATTCTGGAGGGCAAAGGAATGTGCAAGAATTTACTGGGAAATGTAAAACTAAGAAAAATCGCACATTTCTAGTTAATTGTAATTTGTTTTGGAGTCTTGCACATTCTTTTGCGTTCCAGTATGGCGTATTTTGAACCATGTGATTTCCAGCTGCAGAAGATAACGGGATAAAAACTAAACAACCTTAATCGAGCTTTAACCCTGCAAACAATAACTGATACAGTCAGTGTAACGTAAACCTCAAAACGACAAGTCGGAAAAAACGCTAACCAAACTTGTAAGCTTGCAAAAATCATGAAAAATATACAAAAGACAAGGGTTTAAGCATTCCAGGTTTGCTTAAATTGCTTTTTTTCGTCCACCATGAAAGGTCAACTACGTAGTTTTTGGCCGAAAAAAAAACACATTTCCTACCTTTCCATTAAAATTGGATTTCAAGACGCCATCTTGGAAGTTTGGCCAACGTCTGTTTTTGCTTACCTCGCACGCATGCGCAGTCGTTATTCCAACTTGCCCTTGGCCGAAACTTTGTCACCGGAGATAGACTTTCGCGTCACTTCCGTTGACTGTAAAAGATGTGTTGGTGAATACTCTAACCAGGAAGTTGAACTTGAGAGATTATTTAAGCGATTTTGGCGATAAAAAAGGTTCCAGTAAATTACAGGATTTGACACAAATTCACTTCCCATTAGCTGCGCAAAATTAAAAAAAACATTGTCCGTCTCGACGGAAGCCTGTCTTGTTAGGAATTCTATTTATTTTCTTTTAACGAAGTAAAAATGTGGTTCACTATGTCCAAAACAATGTTTTTGCAAGTATAAACAGGGAAAACTATATTCGTAATGAAAGCTGCATTGCGTTTCGCATTAACAATTTAGTTTGGTACACGCCATTTGATTCGGGCCATTTTAAAACAATGGTGCTGTTCGTGACGAATCAAAACTTTTCACTGGAAATTCGTTTGATAGCGAGCATGCAAAACAGCCATGTTCTACCGTTTATTATGGTGTTTCTTACGCACTCAAGAGAGATGTTTGGCGCATACTGTGAGAATAACTAACTGATATTGCTCGGGTGTTGACTTACTCTGTACGAATTTTTGTACCCTCTCAGGTGTGTGAAATGGAAGTGTGACAGTCATTCACCTGCAAATTATCAAAGTTCCGCTGTTGCCAGTCATCGTACTTAAGACTATATTAATGGAAGACGCAAACACTCGAACATCTTAGATTAATATCAAGGTGTATTAACTCGGCGCGAGAATAATTGAAACATAAAAAGGTGATTAAGTACAATGACTTGAGTTCGAGTGGACCAGTCGTGTCGCGGAGTGCGTCATAAACGAAGCCTCGACAAAAATGGTATGTATCCGTCAAGCAGAAGTCGCTGAGTGACAGACACAGTTTTCTCTACGTGATGGTGCTTTTCCTATTGATATGCAGATTCCACTGTTTGAGCAAAAAGCAAATTACCAACTGCACATGATAATGCTAAATATGTTCAGAGGGGACATGCTAAATATGTGTCATTTTATGTTTGTTACAGTATAGAAATACGTGATAATTCGGGACTGAATATCCGTGCTATAACAAAAAAATAAGGATGGAGACTGGCTACAACTATTCCCCACGAAAATTAACTGATTCTATATGGTTAGATAAAAGAATCAACATACTGCTTGAAGAGGCCGGAAGATCTTTTAAAAACACCGCTACTTAGCCAAAACCACTAAACTTAAGGGAAGCTCTATCAAACGTCAATATTTTTAAGCTCACTCGAGCATTGACGTCAAACGTTAAACGGTTGTCAATGGGGTAAACCACGTATTAGTGAAACGCTGACGTCAAATCCGAAGATTTACCTAAAACCGGGAAGATATAAATAATAAGCGGCAACAGTGAACTTGCGAAGTCTTCCCTGTTAGCCTATTACTTCTGGTTATTTTCAAAAAAAGGTTGTCGTAGTCAATAGCCGGCTGAAATCAAAAGGAACTTTGAAAGTATTAATGTTTAGTGGTGAATTATAAAGATAAAGATGGTAGTCAACAGTAATTGTGTTATGATGAACCTACACTTTTAATTATGCAAAGTCAATGCTAATAGCAATAAAATATGTGTTCTCCTTGAATCCCCAAAGTTTCAAAAAAGTTTCGCAAATCCTCC
>JAOBYE010184106.1:0-12919 GCA_025403585.1 Parazoanthus swiftii
CTAGGTATTTTTTAGGGTAGAAATTCGAGCTTCCCGACGGTCATCCCTACCACTTTCACCCTGAAGTACCCCCTCCCGGGAGTTGTCGCTACCAGGAGATTTTAATTTGTTCTGCGCACGATCTTGAATGGAGGTAATTTAAATGGGCTGTTTCAAAATTGCTTCATACAAAAATACTCCTTTCCAAAAATTCATTTCTGCTTTAATCGTATATCGATTTACAAGTTTGCTTCTCAAGAAGTCCTGAAGGACGTTGTCGGTTCGCGTGCGGGGGATCGCGACATGCAAACTGTTGGCCACAAAGTTGCTTCGCCAGATGGAGAAATTATTTTTGGACGTGAGTACAACGCACGATTTACATCAAACACATAGCGGGCGAACATTTGCAGACATTTGCCCGAAAAGAATAGCCCATTTCCGAATTTCGCAATACTGCAGACAAACAAAAGCATCGAGTCGAGGACAAGTGCTCAAAAATTCAACAAATGTATGACAAGTGAGCACCAAGCCTCGACTTTAAGGTTTTGTTTGTGAGCAGTGAAGCGTAATTCGGAAATGGGCTATTGGCTCAATGTGGCGAGTTTTGTTGACGTTTAAAGCATCGTACGCTGTACCACATATTAAATTTACAAAACATATAGTATAAAGTTTAATTAACAGAGTGGAGGGTGCATGGTTTACAACTCAAGAGGTTGGTCAGGCAATTCTGTACCCTTCTACATTTGTACGGAGTAAAAGAGGTGGTAACTTGAAGTAGATTGAGAATGTATTGGACTTTACAAAGACCCTATTCATAAATGGCGCCTATTTAAATATTCTTTTGTCTCTATTAAATTAGTCCAACTAGCCTTGTTCAGGTTGATGTATTCTTTTGATTTTTTAACTTAAAAACGAGGCTAGTGAGGCTAATTTCAATACAGACAAACGAGTATGAAAATGGCCGCCATTTATGAACTGCATAAGACACTAACCGCACAACTGGAGCAGTTCCAACCATTGACGTTAGGCTTACAGGAACAATTTCCTGTTCTGTGGTCACAAACGTTGTGATAAGCTCCCACTCCGTCACAGACACAATCTGTGGAGTTGAACAGCGTATTACGGTCATTCGTATACTTGTTAAGGGTTGGAGTTGACCAACTGGTGTTTATACTTGTTATGAATACTAACACGGGTTTTTCGGGCGCGTTTACAATAGTCAGTTTCGTATTCGTAATTGCCGCTGATTACAATGACGGCAGACTCGTTTACTCGCGTTAGCCTCGACTTGGTGTTGAATATGATAAATACCAGTGAGAACGATTGGCCGCTAACAATACAAAGAGTTGTAAATAGCACGTTACTACATTGGTATTTATGGGTATTTAATCCAAGTCGAGGCTAACGCTGAGCAAACGAGTCTGTAGTCATTGTAATCAGCGGCAATTACGATTACGAAACTAGACTGTTGGGGTGACGGAAAAACAGAACGTTCAATAAAAGAGATCAAGCTTACATGCTGATAAGCGGTGGCCCTGGACACTTGTATGGGGTTTGGCGGGATTACAATGAAGGTGAAAGGACTCAGTAAAACCAATTTTTTCCAAGTTAAAAGACTGTTTACTGAAAAAAGGTGATCGCAAATAAAACTTTAGTTTTACCTTAGTCCGTACTGGTCGTTAAAAATCGGTAATTATGTTCACAGCACCGTCTTCTCTTTGTCTAAATGGGCATTACCCATACTGTCCAATTTAGACCCATGTCAGAAGATCTTCTCCACCTTCCGCCAGTCAGTATTAAAAGTTAAAAAAATCTCGAACACCGGAATCACCACACCAACGACTCAACTCGCTTCCTACTGCCAAAATCTTAATGTACTCTATCTATCTTCCACTAAACCAAAATAACCCTACCCCCTACCTTGACCATTACTTACCAAATATAGCCTAAAAAACCCTATATGTATTACATAAAAATTTGCAGAAGGCGGAATAGGTGTATCCTTAACAGATTGCGCTACCTTAAATCGAAACGATTGAAAAAAGGCTATAAGTGAATTTGTCCCATAAATTTGGCCTTTAAGAGTCCAAGTTTACCAAATTTATGAACGTACTGGCTTTGGTAAAGGATTTTAGAGGACATACATGGAGTGTAGCTAGCCGCCCTTGGTTTGCACCCCCCGACAAAATTCCTGCCTATGGGCCTGTGATTACATGGTTGAGTTTAGAAAATACTGAGTGGGGGAAGACGGAGAAGATCTTCCGACATGGGTCTTACCCATCGGTCTAAATTTAGACTGTATGGCTAATACCAATTTAGACAAGGACAAGACGGTGTTCTCAGAGCTAAAACCACTCATTCAGTTTTACTATTTTGTGAGCTTGAAAAATCCGCGTTCCTCCTCCCCGGTTTATAATTATACGTTATCTTCAAGGCTTGTGTCAGTTGAAGGAAGGCACTTACTCTGGCACTGCTGTTTGGTGGCATCGCCATAAGTGCCGTTCTCGCACCGTTCACACTGCCGACCAGTGGTGTTGTACTTGCAGTTGATGCAGTAACCGGTTGTACGGTCACAAATATCCGAGTTGTTGTTACACTGACACGCTGAACAGTTTCCACCAGGTTTTGCGGGCTCACCAAAGAAGCCGCGGACACAGCTGGTAAGAACAAAGTCCATGGATAAGAAACAGGTTTGATATGACTAAAAGACCTAATTAAAAATCCATCCAGTCAATAATACATCCCCCTCTGAAGCAAGTATCGAGATAACTTCATAGTATCCAATATAAGGTGAATTAAGCCAAGTGATTTAACGATCAGCATAGGGAAAATAGAGGGAGGGTATACATCAACCTCGTCCCTAGGCCGTTCCGTCTTTCGGGAGAGAGAAAGTCTAGTAACGAGGTTGTGGATTAACGTTTATCTCGTGCTCTCCCATCTTCCCGCGTGGATCTAAAACTCGAAAGACGTACGCTAAGTATGAACCGTTTCTTAACTACCTCATACTGTTCTATCAACAATTTGAAGTCATACCTATCACACAGCCTGCCTTCATATCCAACAGAGCAGTTCAGACACTGTGGCTGCCCAAGAGCATTTCCTTTACACAGAGACCTGTCATTCATAAACCAACTGTAAGTATATGAAGTGTTATATAAATGTACAAATGAACGGGATGCGCAAAACCTCTTGACGCCGCTGCAAATAATCCCCAAAAATCGTGACCTTAGTCCAATATTGATTCGTTTCTTTAGGAAATTCGGTTAGTCACAGCAAAATTAAATGGTGCAATTCACTGACAGTATTCTTGAATAGGAACATAAGAACATATGGATTGCTAACTTTTCATGAAAACAATTAAAGTCTGGAATGCATTTCGGAACACTTGCGACAAGGGAACCTACCACTAAATGTATTAAATTAAGTATTCTTGGTTTTCATGTAACGTCAGAGCCACCATGTTGGTGCCCTTTTACAATGGAGATTTAATTAGTTTCTTTTGTTAAGGACACCGACATGGCCGCCATGCTCTTTGTCATTTAAATCCCTGGGGATTGAGTGCAACCTGACCTATCATCACTCCATCGTAACGATGTATAAGACGTTGACAATCCACGAACTTGCATGGTAACCAATTTGCTTGAAACTTCATTTGCGTGTATGTAGCTTTTTCCCACGCATGTAGGACTTGTCTTAAAACTGTTCATTGCTTCTAGTTTTATTTATAGTTTTACAAATTTTGCTTCTAATGGATCCACTGTAGTTGGCAAAAGATGTTCAGGGCTCCTCTGCCAAAATATTGCAATGTTCTCTCTTAATTTTTGTTTGTTAGTAGTTCCTATTTGTTCTTGAAGCTATAAACGATTATTCAAACAAAGAAATTGAAATGACACCTTATGACTTTGTAGAAAATGGATGAGGAAAACATTAAAGTGCTATAGGAGCATGCGCAATGCCAGACCACAAGGCAAGACAAGAACATTCACTGAAAGGTAATGCATACGATATTTAATTAGATAAAAACTCACGTTGTTGTTCTCGGCTGCTCGCAAGGACACTGTTTACAGTCAGCACTTGTACCATCAGTTGCATTGCCATAGAAACCATCCAAACAAATTTCACAGTTGTCTCCCGTGGTGTTGTGCTTGCAGTTCTACAGACAAAAAAATCTGAACTGTTGGAATACAGAGAGATAGAATGCCACTCAAATCAACTAATGTTATGCTATATGTAATACGACACTAAAATGGTTGGGTAAAGGAGATACCCAACCACAAGTAAGAACCTAAGATTTAAGAACCTGTTAGGCTACAATTTCCCTTTTTGACACCCTCTATACAAGAACCTCTTTAGCCTAAAATTTGGAGGTTCTTATTTTCAAAAATATTTACAATATTTACTTTAAGAGATGCTCACTCAATTTGCAAGTATATGTGAGTATAGATCTATGTTATAGTCATATTTTATATAGCATTCATTAGGTATGCCAATTTAAGGCTGTTGGCAAATAAAATTCTCTTAGCAACAACATAAATGTTTTGCCATAAAATAAGAGCTTGCTAAGAAACTAGATAGCCTAAATTTGTATTAACCACCATTTACGTAAGAATCTGTTAAGGCAAATCCTGGAAAACATAGGTTCTTACTCACGGGTTTTTACTGTAAATGTCAAGGTACACAAACGCAACATTACATAGCAGCAAACAAAAAGGAGCGGAGTATATTAAGTAGCAAGGCTAGGTGCTCAAAAATACAATAAATGCATGAAAAGTGAGCACCTAGCCTCGACTTAAAGGTTTTGTTTGTGAGCAGTGGAGCGTAATTCGGAAATGGGCTACTGAAACTACAAACCAAAACCTCTGGAGAAAAAAAAAGAAAAAGCTGTTCTAAGCGATTCTTCCTTCTTCAGATTTGAACTTACAAATTGTGTTTACGAAACAACATTTCCATTTCATTTACAACCAACGGCCGATAGATCGAGACCTGTATGTCCCTGTTACGCCCTGGAAAATATCGTGCGGCTTGCTTTGCACCAGTGATTGCTAGACATGTCCTATAAAATTCACAATATTGTTGCGATCCAAGTTGCCGCAACTCCTTTCTGAATGTATAAGCGGGTTCTGTTTTCTCCATTCGTTGCAGCAAGGTACGTTACAAAAGCAATATTTGGGTGCAATGTGCCCTATTAAATTGCATGAAGGAGCGCAACCTATGGTAAGGGCTTTAAACTTACAATGCATTTTCCTGTGTCAGGGTCACAGTCTTCTGTGTGTCCGTTGCAATTGCAAGCGACACACTTTCCCAGGAAAGAGTCTCCACTGACATTCACCCGGTAATGGCTTCTAGCACAACGCTGTTGATTATAAAAGTATCGATATGAGAAAAATTACAGTTTATAATTAACTGAACATAAGCAATCTACAATAGTAATTCAAAACAACATGTAAACTATTTGAACAATCAAGAAGGTATCATTTTTACAGTATATAATGTAGAACCCTCAAAAGGAACATTTTCTTCTCCAGAAGATGTTGTTTTTCCAGTAGATGATCATTTTTCCAAAACACCATACTATTTTATTAAGCAAGTCGTGGATTGATGAACGACCCCATAACAACATTTTAGTGACATTAAAGAGTTATTTCACTTTCTTCCTGAGGGGCTTAGGGGAGCTTATTTAATTCGGAACTTCAAGAGGAGTTAAGGAGATATAGATCGATTGATAGATAGTTTATTGGTTAAAAACGTTGCATCGTTTAACTTACAGGGAATAATATGCAAAATAGTCAAAAGTATTTTAAGATATTAAAAATGTTTAGGGAATTTTAGTTACGATAGAAAACAAAACTCTATTTATATATATATATATATTACAACCTGTTTAAAATTCCTTATTTAAATATGACGTTTTCCTCACACTATAAGAGTTTCATTCTAAATACTGGAGAGGAAAATTATATTAAAAATTATTCTTGATTGCGTTCTTAAATAAAAGAGTTTCTCATTCTATCAGTGTTCAATTTCTGTACTGAAAAGGTGAGGGGAAGAAAGTGAAGAGAAAGGGCTTATTCAGAAGTTGGACCTGTTGAACAGGTCCAAACAGTGACTTCAATAAAAAAAAACGATCAGAAACGACTGAAACGGAACTTTTAATGTCAAAATTAGTGCCCATCCTGACGTTAAAAGGGCACGTTCACGGCTTTAGTCATGCGCGAGCTCGGATGACAGTCATTGTCTCACAGCCATAGAAAGCAAGGAAATACACCCGGGAAATTTATCCCGCCCTTTTCGACCTTACATCGCTCAGATCAGCAACTGTTTGTGCGTAAAACTTCAGAAATTGGCTTTGTTCCGGGCCGGAACACAGATTAAATTTCTGAAAACCCGAACATGTGCAGAACCGTGAAAGAATCCTTCTAAGGTCAGTCGGTGTCAGGATAAAATTCCCAGGAGAATTTTTTTTGGTTTTTGTTGGTTACGAGATAATGGCTGTCATCCAAGCTCGCGCATGTGCAAAGCCGTCAAAGTCCCATTTTAAAAAATGACACAAGTTTACGAGTCTACTTCACTGTTTTGTGTACTTAACCTGTACTTAACCTTCTTTTTTTATCGGGGAGGGGAGGGTGGGGGGGTGGGGCTTAATAGAAAAGAGGCTTATCACAACTGAGTAGGTTGCTTAAAGGGAGTGCTTTATGAGAGAGAGGGCTTAATAGAATATTTATTAAATGTGTATTTCTACCAGTGTCTATCAGACATATAATGACAGTCACAAGCGACCGTACCTCACAGGAGAGTCCCGCGTATTCTTTACTACACTGACATTGTTCCACATCATATGCTCGACCCCACGAGCTCTGACTGTCTTGAACCATGTCCATACTCACAGCGCCAAAACTGATAAAACAAAAACAAGGAAAAAGATTTTGACATCACACTGTTTATCTAGTTCTATATTCAGTGCACAGTGTTGGAAAATGTCGCTTAATATCTCCAGGTGTTCTCCAACTTTACAAGAATATTTTATCCAGTGCGATATTGACAAAATATGAAATGGATATTGCTGACAAACTCAAAAGAACGATTAAGGAAAAGATGCTGTAGAAGAGTAAATTTGCCTCAAACAGCGAGATTAAAGAACGAGTTTAGAACATGAACGAAATGCCAAAATATTTTCACGTTACCTTGATCGATACTCTCCAGTACCATTGTAGTATGCTGATGCAGAGACAAAAATGCCTTTCATTTTAGCCAACACAAGCATGAAGTCATTTCGTGAAACCTGTTCGGCTCGATCAGCATATACAAATGAGGACTGAAAGCAAGAGATTGGAACTGGTTAGTTTTAATACTTTTACTGGTGTGCTTTCAAAGTTTAACTTTTAATATCAACTTTAACTTTTGTGCCATTGAAGTTTGGGGTTGCACCTTTTATAGTAGACATCTAGTAGAATCGATAAGTTATTTGCTAGATGTTTCACATTTGGTTACTGCTTAAAGCAGTATAGATTTAGTATCTTTGACCTTATAAGTTATATAATAAAGATTCGAAATGATGGCCACAGAGACAGCATTGAGCGATTTGTTACCCCACAGAGGTCCAGGGAACTAAGGGAGAGAGCGCACAAAATTACTTTTCCTATCTGGGGGACCAACGGCTAAGTATTCACCTAAATATTCAACCCCGTGGCCAGGCCTGTAATTGAACCCGGGATCTTCAAGTTAGCAGTCCGAGATCTTAAACGACGCGCACACAAAACAACGATTTTTGTTCATATCACGTGATTATGTTTATCAACAATTGAAATTAAGTAATGCAAGAAGTTGCACCATGCAGCAAAACCATAGCTTTTCTGCTTCTGTTTAGAAGAACAGTCAACTTGTAAGGACACTGCAAAAAGACAGTACATTTCTAAAAGCAGTTCTTGTTTTTTGGGCCTGAGGAAGGAAAGGATTTTTGTATCTCATAGCTCAACTATAACTCAACTGGGATTCAGTATTGTCTAATAAACTTGAAATATAATATTCAATAGGTTAGTTAAGGTTGTATTGAAAGAAATTTAACGGCAAGTAGGCAACGGTCGGATTACGTCTATAACTGAAGGAAATGTATTTGCTTCAGTAGCTCTTGGGTTTATTTTTTGGAGCGCTCATCCAATTTCGTCTAAAACGATAAACTTAGCTTCTAAGAACTTATTATATTGTGCGAGTGGCGTATATCATAAATTCTCGTAGTCTGCAGAACAAAACACCAGTTATATGAATCTAAAACGGCAAAAAGAATTGAAACTATTAGCTGCAATAGGATTTCAATTTGGTTGATTGTCATGAGCATATATGTTGCAATAAGTTCAGATACAAAACTAACCTCTTTCAAAAGAACTGACACTGAATTTAGCGTGTTAGGAGTTGCTGGTTGAAACACGTGTTTGATGGCAATGCCCCTCACACCCTGTAAGAAATCAAGACAAGCTTGCAAGTGGTTAGATATGTGATTTGATCAACAAGGATTGACATGGTTGTTTTTCGTTGTAATGTTGGATGTTAAGCTGATAACTATAAAAGGGCGTGTCCTGGTTAATCTATCATAGCAACACAGAAAACGGCTCAATACTAACGACACTTAACTACCATTAAATTTTCAATGTAGATTTATACTCAGCTGCACTCCACATCCCCTCCACATCCCCTCATTTGGGATTCTGAACCTCAAGCACGTTAGATTATTTCTATTCTCTTGTGTTGTGAGATTATATATACGACAAAACACTTTCCTTACAAAATAGACACAAGTTTTGAACTTCCTCGTTGTAAGAACTTACTTTCTTTAACAAACTACCTGTTGATTAAGAGCGATGCTTTCCCGCGAGATTTTCTTGATAATTATATCAGTATTGAATCTGAAGTAACTTTTCAAATTACAAATTGGTGTTTTAATACCTCGAATGTCACCGTTGGTTCGCTGTGCAGTGTTCCATTGGCCAGGCTGGTAAGGTGGACCTTGAAACTGAAGTAACCTCCGTATGCTCCAACCTGCGAATAGTAACAAGTGTTAGAAAATAGATGCAATGTAATGTGCAATCTGATTGGCTGAGCATCTTTTGTCTAAAATTTGACATAAAACACGGAGTGAAACATATGATGGTTTCGTATGAGATTTTAACTATATATTATGACTTCATTCGTAGAAATTTTCTGTGTTAATAGTTAAAATGTTTATGGATAATTCGCCTGAATTAAAAAGAATAAAAACAATTTCTAAAGTTTGCAAAACTGACGTCAGGTCTCAAAACACCGAGAATGACATGTGACACTACAGCGCTCTTAAGGAACTGGGCATTTGCGAAAAAAATGTCTTAATTATATACTTGAAGAAACTACAGAGATTAAAAAAACTGACGCTTCTCAAGGCATGATTTTTAAATTAGATTTGAAATGGATATGGCTTGGGGATGTGGTTGGGTTGGTTGGGTTGGTTGGTCGGGGTTTCAGGATGATGTTTATGGGAAGAACACGTGAGGTGGAAAATGAGATTGGGACGGGTGGGTTCATTTTTCAAAATATTATTTAAATAAATTTGACACCGTTAAAAAGATTTTAGAAGTTTGCGTTTTGATTTGATTAGCTTTTATTAGTATCCTTGGTGATACGTCTTAATTGTATCGCATTGTGTTATGTTATTTTGTGTTGTGTTTTATTGCATTGTGTTGTTTTTAGTATGGTTATTTTCATTTGCTATGAGATTTTAATGCGCAGCTGAAATCAGAATTGATGAAATCTGCGCAATACAAGTTGCGTAATACAAACGAAGTGAAACTGACACAGACTCGTTTTGAACCGTTTGCTTTGTAAACCAGCAGTTGTGGTGAGCTTTAAGGTCAGCGGTTGTTAGAAGTCAGCCGCCGTGTTGCTCTGAGTTTTATTTTAGCCAAATAAAACCTAAGTATACTAAGCAATCGTTTCTTTGTTTCTCTACAATAAGCTATTTAACTAATAGATCTTATAAGTCATTATCTGTTAGCACTGTACTCGCTTCAAAACTAATCGAAACCAAAACAGATGACAATTTGAAAAGGATGACAATCACGTTGAAGTTAACCATGTTTAATAACTACCACAGTTGACGATATTTACATATTTAACACTCATTACCATACTCATCCTTGTGTAGTTGGAAGAAGCTTTCCAATACAGAGTCTGGGCTGTTGAAATATTGGTAGCAAGTAACCTGAAGTCCTTCCCTCCATTAGACTGGAAAGAAAAAAAGGAATTTTATACAATATTTCGGTTAAAGTTAAAATTTCCAAACAAAGTCTTGTAAAATGTGCTTCATACCAAACATCAGCACATTTATTCAGGGTATAGGCCTCAGGCCTCCTCCGGTTACTCACCAGTGAGAGAGAATCAGTCTGTAGCCTGGCACTAGTGTTTACTTCGCCCAGATACCAGTCAATGAGTTGGTCTTGTCTCTGAACACAAGAAAGACAGGAAAAACTTGGATTAAAATCAGTAAAGTTTAAACTAAAACTACCAACCGATTTTGCAATAGCTCTTCTAGAAAGCAGTTAAATCTGGGACACGCTTCGGACCCTTGACAGTACCTTGTATCTGTATTGGGTAGTACTACTGCAGTTTGTCGTTGCTCCCATACACACACACTCAGTACACCCCTCAGGGTTGGCGTTGTTCAGGTAGAAATGTCCAGCTTTACAACGACTGCAGGTAAGTCCTTCTGAATTATTCTGCAAGCAAAATATGTTCATTTAAAAAAAGGTTTAACACTACAGTTTAAAAACAGTTCTTCTGTTTCGTTTAAAAACAATCGAATTCTTTCCAGATAAATTTCCAGTGAGGTAAATCCACAACATTTTGACCAAGACATGATACCAAACTACTAACTGATAAATGGAACTGCAAACCATGGCAAGCTATAACGCCCACGTTGTACTGATCGAAACGAAACACCTGACTGGCTGAAATAACAATAGCCTAACCTAAAACTAAAGCAATATCCTATACAGTGCAACGTGGCCACTCAAAGTCACGTTTCTACTGAGCAATAATATCGACCTTACTTTCAAGTTATTTGAAGAGGGTTGCTTAGCCCGAGGTGACGCTCCAAGTAGGCCTGGGGGTTAAATGTGATACTCGCCAATTATGTTTCTAACACACTTTTTGAGCACCCCGTATCCCACCGGGCATGGTAGTAACAACAACAAAAAGAAGAGGAAATATTCGACCTTACTTTACGAGTCCATAGATGGTGTTTAACAAGGATGCTGCTCCAAATAAGGGGCTAAACCCAAGTTAGGAAACATTATAGCAAAGAATTCAATCTGAATTTAGCGATAGCGGAGTAGTTTGATCAAAGTTACCATATCGTTTCCTGGCGACCTTAAGTTAAAGCTGCAGCAAAACTACTGGGTTGCGTTCTCAAGGAAGAAACTTTATTTGGTTTGTTCTAGTTAAATCAGCTGTTTAAACGAGTACCAGCCTCTTCACGGCGCGATAGGATAATGCTAGGTCCAGGGGGAGCACCTATGCCCTCATCCAAAAACAGAATTCAAACTGGCTTACGCCTTATCAGTAACTTGGTTTAGGAAATGATTTAGATGTGCATAGCGCGAAGGGCGCCTGGAGTTATTGAGCTCATAATCAGTTTTAAAGCCAAACCTCCTGAAACATTTCTCAAGCTAAATGTCTGATAAAGCCGGCACTTATCTCCGGTTTCCGTAGTCTTCAGCAACATAGAGTTTGTAACTCTCCCTGGACGGGACACTAATCCATCACAGGTTAGCCCCCAGCAGAAGCGCTATAGTGGTTTAGTTAAATCGACAGGAGCAACTTGGATGTAGTTCCTTGCTCAGGGAAACAACACGATGGTCAGACTCACGTCCTTATCTCTATTTAGCAGAAGCGCTATAGTGGTTTAGTTGAATCGACAGGAGCAAGTCCGGTGTAGTTCCTTGTTCAGGGAAACAACACAATGGCCTGACTCACGACCTTATCTCTATTTACCTTGCAAGGACACTGTCCAGTAGAGTTGGCACAGACAACACTGAGACTTCCATTGACATCACAACCACACGCCTCACACCCCGTCATGGAGAAGTCCTTGTAGCCCAGGGCACAATGACTGCATTTGTCTCCTGTTACTCCCGGCTTACAGCTATCATTAGAACAACAAAACATTATTATCTTCTTCTCAGTTTCCATTACTTTATCCCGATAACATAGCCCTTTCCACCTAAGCTATTCTTTTCCAAGGCAAAAGAGGTAGAACTTTTAGAACACTGGTTCTGACCACTTTAAGACTCAAGATGCTTCAACTATTGCGTCTTGAACGCTTGGATTGAAATCATTTTCTTGAAATGTAAACATGGTCGTTAGTTTTATAATTGTAAGGTCTTCATTAACTTCTTATTGCCATTTTATACGTCAAAACTAAAAAATAAGAAAACTATGTTTGGTATATTAAGAAACATTTGGTGGTGTCTCTGAACCATTTGTAAGACATGTTCACATACCTACAAAGTCCAGTTGTGAGATTACACTGAGGAGTCTCTGAACCGATATCGCTGCAGTTGCAACTCTGAAAGAAAGAAACAATGTATGGTTAATTAACATACTTGGTTGTTAGGGACCTGGAAGCCCAAATACATCCTGGCTGCGGACACAGTCACACAGAAGGGAACATCATAAGTAAAAAAAACCTCCTAAGAAGGTACATGAAGAGCATGACTAATAGCAACACGATTCACCCTTTTTGTTCATCGTGCTGCCGTCATGCATGGCGTCATATAGCACAAACTTTAAAAAAAAAGGCTTTTCAAAGCATGTAATCAGCACAAAAAATGAAGACAGTTAATACTACAATAAATTTAGAAAGGATGTTTAAAATGCTGTTCTTATGTGATGCTTGCGTCAACAAGGGATTTTTGTG
>JAOBYE010184217.1:0-17782 GCA_025403585.1 Parazoanthus swiftii
TATACTATACTATACTATACTATACTATACTATACTATACTATACTATACTATACTATACTATACTATACTATACCAGCTCCTATCAGGCCTTCTTAGCTCAGTTGCTAGAACAACGTTGATCTGTTCCGGAGGTTAGGGATTCGACTCCCGCCGCAGTGTCAGGGATTTTTCTCTTTATCCGTGTAAACCTAGTTCCTTTCCAGGGTTATTGCTCAGAAGGTACTACTTAGGATATCTACAGCATTCAATTCAACTCACCATATTTATATCATGCATGCACATTAAGCCACAGAAAACTATACTATGTTATCACATACTCTATTTTACTATATCATATCGTACAAATCTATTTCATATCCTTTGCTTCTATACTGCTAACATTTTGCTTGTGTCTGTATGTAGTGCCAATCACAAGGAAATATAAGAAACTATCTCTTTTAAAATTCTCACCAATTTTGTCTCATTTGCCAACTACTAGCCGATAATTTCCGATTTGAAACAATGTACCAGGATTGTTGTTTCGATGTTTCTTTTGCGTTTTTTTCCGTTTTACTTGTTTATTTTTCCCTGTTCTCCGTGTTTGCAAGTGCTTTTTAGCAATCGAGCCTCTCTCCTCCCCCTTCCCATGACTCCCCGCGCGCCCTCTTCTCGAAGCTTCTGCGGAGGAGAAAACAATCGAGCCATCCTTGTTGTAGTCATCTCGCATTATAGCCTGATCAGTTGCCATGGAGATGGAACAAATCAAAGAAGAAACAGCTAGAGCTGTGATGAACAACTTCGCAAACAGCATATCTCGATCTGCGAAAAATGTACGAGTTTCTGAAATATTGTAAAGCAGAAAACTAAAGCAACACCCTTTTTCCATTTGGCAAATAGAAATCTAACATATTAAACTAAATACACAAAAAATCATCGCCCGATATATTGAAAATGTGAATAGAATATCTTTTGTTTTAGATTCTTGATATCGCAGAAAAAAAAATTAGAAAACTGTATATCACCTGTTTTTTTAACCTATTTCGAAGTATGTGTTTTTAATGCGGTTGTAGTCGTTAGTTTGGATTTTTGATTCAAACACGTTTAAACTAGCTTCTACAAACGTGGTATAACGTTCAAAACATTTCTGGTAAATCGATGTGTATGCGTATCATTTGGCATAGAACACAGTTTAAGAATATATACAAAATTGATATGAAATCTTTTTTCAACATACCTGGGTGAGTTTCCACTTCAGGTTAAACTCTCAATTATACAAACTGATCGAATTTTCACTAAATCTGTATTTTATTGGAAACAAAACTGTTGGACGTAAACGAGCAATCTTCCGCCCTACGGGAGTTGAGGGAGCTGGTTCTTCAAGGTAAATTTAAAAACACCAAAATAAATTTTATGTTTCGTTTAACTAGCTCGGTTTTAACTGGAAAAAGTCGCTTTGCAAGAGATACTGTAGTTGTATTGGTAATATTTTTTCACACAAACTTATTTCAAGAATGTCTTCTAACCCTTGCCATATCATCTCATCCAATTTCCAGTCACCACACTTACTTAATTCATGGATTTTCAAACTTAATACTATTTTTTGCTTATTTGTGTTGAGGTCACATAGTACTATAATATTAAGGTGTGCTGGGCAAAGTACCTATAACTCTTATGATTGTAAATAAAGTGGGAAAATGCTGCTTTGATGCTCTTGGTTATTCGCCTATATAGAACAAAATTAAGCTCATTTAATATAAAGTTGTTTATAGAATTTGAAAATCTAAGACGAAGCTTACAGTATATATATGTAAAATCGTTCTTTCCTTCGTTTCTAAAATTGCTCGTCGGCATACTACTTTCTAATAGTGTTTGTTTTCTGTTTAACTACTTACAATCTCTGTTTGCTGCCTGCATTAATTAAAATTTTATACAAAGGTTCAATTAGCGCCAAGGTGGTTCAACTCTCGATTCTTTTAAGTCGCGAATTTCTTGAAACAAAAATAAATTGCGAATGTTAGCAGCCGGAGATAGATCCTTATTATACAATTAGTACAACAACAAGTTGCAAGCAGTGTTGCATTTCTTTAAATTATATTTGCATAAACATATCAAAGTAGTGGTTTTAATCCGATACCCAACACTTTACTAAAGCAGAAAGGGAAAGGGAATACGTACTGAAAGCGCACACAAATCTTGTTTTGTCATAACTATATGTTTTATGCGGCCTCATCCACTTTTGGGTGTCAAAACTGGACAGCATGTTGTCCTATTACATATACAAAGGTTCCTCGTTATCTGTCCGACGTGTTTTCCTACCCATGCTTTTAAGTTGTAAGCGCCGACTTAACCCTATTCGACCCGGGCTTTTAAAATTTGGGTTCCTGTCCCCCATCCCCAGGGGGATGGTATTGCGCCCCATAACACTAAACACTCCTGGGGTAAGGGGTTAAATTGACCCCCCAATGTGTTTTCGACCTAAAATCTGCATGCAAATTGAAGTTTGGTTCAGAAAACGGGACGCAATTGGTTCTAATTTCTAGTTTTCCTCACTATTTTCCTATTTGAAGCTGTAAATACATGATTGTTTTCTACTACTTCGAGAAAATTTGCTCCAAAATAAAATTTTCGAAAAGATGGCGGGGTGATGTGAAGCAACACTTTATTCTTAATTATACCTTGATTATTGTTATAGAAAGTGATTAGCTAACCAAAAGCCCGGGGGGGGGGGAGGTGGGTACTTCAGGGTGAAAGTGGTAGCGATCGTCGGGAAGCTCAAATTTCTATCCTAAAAAATACCTAGTGGAACAAAAATTTCACCTTAATTTCGCCTTCAGCGTACCGCTTTAGCTCAAATAACCCCTAAAAAATACCAGATTTTCTTCCGAGTGCGATTTTCGCTCAAAAATACCCTAAAATACCAGATCGGCGATTTTATACCCTAAAAACTACGACGGTCATACCTACCATCCAATAATAGGGAGTACAACCCCCCCCCTCCCCCCCCGGGACCAAAAGCTGCTTACGTGCCAAAGCTCATGCAATCTATTACTTGCAATCTTTTGGAAAATCATGGGGTGGCGTCCGATTGACCCCCCTCCGGCTAATTTGTTAGTAAAAACAGCTTGGTCGTTCGAAGGATAGTTAACTTCAAGATTAAGAATTATGATTCGTTTAAAACATTCGTTAATGATTTGGGAAAAAGTTTAGAAAGTGAAAGCTTGGCTATTTACGGCGTCGAAAACGGTGTTGCTATGGCAACAAGTGATACCCTTAACTCAAATATTTCCTGAAACGTTGTTCTTCAATAAGTTTTGAGAAAAGTTGCCAAGTTTGGTGGTAATACCTTGAAAATCCAGAACGTTCTCGACGAATGAAATCAGCAAGGGCACTCCCGCCCTTCCGCCAATCTCCTGCCAAATAGGGTTGAACGAATGTATCCAAACCAAACTTTTGATCCCTATTCTTTGTCAACGCTAAAAGCTTTACGCAGCAATCGTGGGAACTGTGTACTAGGACGCTAATGTGTTCACAAACATGATAATATGGCAAAGCTGATTGAAACCTTATTACTGCCACTAAGTAAGTACAAATCACCAGAATAAGATCGTTGACTTGACCACATAAAAGATTAAGATGAAGTTCACGATCTTGCCGCTACGTTGCTAATCCGTAGCTCTTTGACTGATTATTGTGTCTGGAATTTTGTTTATACAGAGGTGAGGTGAAAAACTTAAGTAATCAAATGTCGAACTTAGTTCCCCTGAACTTTCAAAATTTTGGCATGGCGTTGTGGAAAAGGGATTTTGGGGGATTTGAGGAAGAGAAAATGAAAGTTTTCCGTTAACGAATAGTATCGTGCAGATTTCGTGGACGAAATCAGTTTTACAGATTTCAGAAAAAAAACAGTTTTGCGAATTTCTTCGCCTGTAAGATTTTACGCCACAACACATTCTCGTAATACCGGATACTGCGGTTAGGTTAAGCTTTGTATGTATGCTTTATTCGGTTTCATAGCTGCGTTCTATTTCGATAAATTGTCTCTTTAATACAAATCGCTTTATCTTTGAATTGCTTGCTGACTTCATCGATCTGTAGATTCAAAATATCAAAAAACCGTTGAGTTAGTTAAAATTATGTTACTATTAATCACTGAGACAATGAGTACTATCAGCATGTCAGTTCATCTTGCTCACACGAGTAAAGCATCAGACGTCAAACGGTCCTAGCTATGCACGTCCACAACAAGGCGGATACCATACCATATTTGTTTTAAAATATTCTACCTCCTAAAGAGGATTTTCTGATGCGTATATGAAGTGCACAATGATATGAATCACTAAATAAAAGACTACAATAATTGTTGAATTGGACACGCAGAAGTTGTTTAGGAAAGGAAAACACCACAATTCAAAAGACAAACCGGTTAAAATGTAAGCAATTTTCTCCACTGGTCCTTACAGCTAAATATGCAAAATCATACACTTTAACATAAAAACAAACTGTGGCCTTAATTGATACGGGGCCTTTTTATAAACAAAAACATGCTTCATTTAAACAAGCATTTAATATTTTCTACCGATTATTAACAAATAATGTAAATAATACCATTATTTATGAGGGTAACACTTTTTACAAGCAGTGATATTATCTGAGTGGTTGCCATTAGCCGCACTTTTTCGCAAAGTTTATATGATGAACTGAACTAACGACTAAATCTCTGTCCGCAAACGGCACGGCAAAACTAGTTCCCCAAATCAAACTTACAACTCAGATTCTTGAAATTTGAATAACCAAGTAATATCATGCACAAGATATATAGTATATTTCGTGTCTTTTGTATCTCTTCTTTTGTCTAAAAACAGTGGTTGTTAACAAAAGTATTCTTGCGGAAACGGACAATTCTAAATTATGCGCATGCAGTTGAAAGTTCTTACCAGCCATGTCAGCAATTTCCATTGAGTGCACAAAAATATGGACCAATCATTATCTGGAGAGGGCGTTTAATTTTAACAATTGTCATTGTTGTCTTCCCTTGCGTTCCTCTTGCTTCAGATCCTTCTTTGCAAAGTTTATTGGCATAAACTTGTAGTCATGTTGCGTATTAGCCTTTGTTGCAATGGAGACGGACGACAACAAGGCAACAGCTGCTAGAGCTGCGAAGAAGAGCTTTGCAAACATCTTGTCTTGGACTGCAAAAACGATATATCGGACAATTGGACCAATACAAGTTTATAGTACTTATCTTTAGCAGTTAGAAACCCACCTATAAAAGCTAGCTACAGTCTTGCTCAACAGTGAGAAACCGTACCATACGATCAAGGTTTTGGCTTAAAAACATACTTTTTTGTCATAATCCTAAATTTTCCAGAATCATTAAATATTTGAACAAAAATCAGGCAACGTCAAAACAAGTATTTTGACAGTATGTTCGCATGGAAACTTCATCTCGCACCCATTTGACAGTCATTTTTGATAAAATGATTGAGCCTCTTGGAAAAGCTGTCAGATCTTAAAACAAAATGGAAAAAGCAATAACTCATTTAGTTATCCTAACCTTAACTAACTTTAACTGTTGGAAACAATACCTAAACTGTTCCATTTTGTTTTTCTGGACGGTTTGCATATATTGATGATCAATTCTTTAATTTCAGTTTGACCACTTATTCTAATTTTTACTATTAAAAAGGCCTCAATTTGGTCACGCGATAAGGTTGCCACGACAACATATCTTATGTTCTTTTCTGTACCCTTGCTTTAACTTCGCCGAATTGGGACATAAAACCTCGCTCCAAATAGTCCAATTTGCATAAACATGAAGAATTCTAAGCTTAGGGTTTAGTTTCTTTATGCCACGCCCCTTATTTTTCGAAAGTTGTAAATTTGTCAGTTCGTTAAACTGACAGGGAAAACATCCCCATATCGACTATCATTTCAAGTAGAGCCGAATTGGACAATAATAATGCTCCTATATTATTACTTGGTATTAGTTGTAGTTGTTATTTTTATTTGATTTTTGTTTCAAAACTTAAGGTTGTCTTCTACAAATATAGTATATGATATAAAACGTATCTGGCAAATCAACGAATCCACAATGGTCTTATTTACCTCAGAGTAAAGTATACGTAGTATTTCAAATAGTTGAACAAGAAAGTACGCTATTGGAAGACGAAAACCGTGCCATGAACTCATTCATTACTTACCTGGTCAAAAACGTGTTCTTCTGAATGTTCAACAATTAAAGCTTGCGTCGTAAAATATTTCTCTCCAAATCTCAATTATATTGACAAAAAACACAGCGGACATCAAACGACTCAATCTTCCACCATGCGGGACCTTTAGTTCTCTCGATTCGAATTGGAGCATCCTGTTTTAATTTTCTTATTGCGTAAGATCGAAGCAATTGTTGCTCTGCAAGAGACTATTTGATCTTATCTTTTGGTTACTTTGGACTCATTATATAGATTATCTTATCCAGTTTACGAGTACTTGACGGCCATCCAGTATCTTTTCTATCACCAAAACACAGTTTGAAAAGCTAAAAACTAAGTAATCATGTGTACCTAGTGATCCTAAAACACTTTTCTAATATTTTTTGATACACTTTATATATAAATAATGCAATTCGTAACGCTGGAAGTAGAATAGAAGCTTTTTAGGTTTTGGCATCTCGTTATACCGTGAATTGAAAAGGCAAAACAAAGTACTGTTATTCTCACTTTTTTAACGTTAGGTGGTCTTTCTCAACGAATTCCCTCTCAGAAGAATTCAATTTGTTTTGTCATTGCTCTCACCTATACACTTGCTCCGGAAACTTTTCTACATAATATATTCAAATCGGCCTCTAAGTTTTTGAAATCCTTTTTTTTTTCTCAATTGAGCATAGATAACTGATACTGTAAGAAAATTTAACCGTTCTTTGCGATGAAAAAGATGTACATTTTTGCAAATAATTTTGCATTAAAGCATTCTTTGTATCTGTAGAGTATTTCAGTGCTAGACATCTAGATTTCTTATTCATCACTACAAACAAAAATCAAAGGTAGTGACTTCATCTTCACACAATTGCTGGTAATGTTGTATCCGAAGGTATAATCGTAAAAACATATTTTTTTTGTTTCTTTAAGATCATTGTTTGATAAATCTATTACTATTAGCCTACTAGGCATTAGTTTTTCCATGTATATGCGTTTCTCGTGATTCGAAAAAGAATATAGTTCTTTTCGAGAAATGCCGCTCACTTGTTTTAGATCTTAGGATTTTTTTTACCATTTTTGATTTCGGTAAATTGTGTAAACTACCCTTCTTCTCAGTCTTCATTTGTAGTAGCTTTCAGATTGTAAATTAATTTATTTCTACTAACAAGTTTATGACGAGAAAGTCCAATGCCGAAAAACGAAAGTCGTGTGTATTCCAGAACATAATTGGTCGAACCGCTTCAAAGTGGTAACTTCTGAGTGTAAGCACAGATCTGTTGGGCGTTATACATAAATACGGGACCCGCAGTTCTTCTTCAAACTAAACTGAAATAGATTGTATGTATGTAAGATAACTCAGTTCTATTATTGATCAATCAAAAACCAGCGGTATTGCAATTGAACTTGAGAATGTTGTCTTCAAATAAGAAGCGATTCTCTCAAACGATCTTTAATTACCCAATGATCAGTCAGTATAATGTATTCAAGTTATACTGGGGCAGTTTTGCCTAATTTCCGGCCATATCAGATTAATCGTACGCCTCTCTCCTATCAGTATTAAAGTATAGTGGCAAAACTAAGAGGTACGAATATTTATCTTATTACAGGACTGTTTTGTATGTATTAAGGCTGACTATTTTTTTCCAGTCTTGCACTATTTTGACGAAGCCGAAGGGCGGAAGAAAATGCAAAGGACGAGTAACACTACCAAGCCATGTTACATAGTAAATTGTCTAACAAGAGGTTTATTAAACGACTCGTCCTCCGGCTAATGTAAAAATTCATAGAAACGTGTTAAAATGGTTTGCTTCTATACCAAACAATTTCTACAGTACAAAAATCGCAAGATATTTGTACTCCTTCTAGGTCCAGTTATAGCCTTTTTGTTTTCCACGGACTGAAGTTGGTTAACAAAACATATTATCTTTTACATATTTGTACCCAGCTCCTCTTTAACGTCATTGTTTGGGGGGGGGGAGGGGATACTCAAACACCTACTCTGTTTGTGAGAAAAGTTCTTGGCGGTTCGTGCTCCGTTTATGTTTTTGTATTCAAATTTTAAAATTTGTTCGCTAATATAAAACACGTAATTTTTAGACTCCTTTATGATAAACTTTCGAGCATCCATAAATTTTATAACTAATCATAGGTTGTATTTACATGCTCGTGTGTTTGTGTACGTGTGTTTGTGCGTGTTTGCAATGGTGATTCTAAATAACTATTTCTTTGTAAAACCGACTAAATCATGTAATTTGTAAATTATTTCTGCAAAATCTGGCTTCCTGATCCTTTAACCCTTTATGGTTATTACAGGAAGCCAGTACCCTTTTTCATATGTAACTTTGCTTATGTTTTTATTGTAATTTTAATTTCCAAGGGTAAGTAAAGAGAGTTGTTGTCATATCCTGTTTGTGATCAGAGATCAAAAAAGCATACCCTGTAGGTTTGCACTTCCCAATATAGCTTTTATATGGGCGAACCGGCGTAACGGCGCTGGCAGGACGGCTGGTCTTAGTTTTGGTCTAAAATTAGTATTTCGGAAGTGCCTTCATGTGGTACTGGGGAGAGAATGGTTCAAGCTGGAGCCAAACATTAAATATATTCAACCTATTTCGACTACATTTGTAAATTTTCGCTAGTTTTATGTTGGACAACACTGTAAAATGAAAAAAAAAACGCTTGCCATCGGCACAAATAGCTGACCCCAAACCGTACTTTCTAAGTGCTCTGGTGTTTGCAAGGCTAACAATCCACTACAAGTGCTTGTTTTCGAAAAATAACGCAATGCTCGCAGTTTCACAGATGCTTCCAAAGAACGTTTGATAGTGGTTAAGCTAAAACAGAAGCAATGTGTGTGGTTATTGAGTATATTTTATTTGGTTTCACGACAAGATTCAGGACTCATCTCTCTAGCACCATGGAAATACTTTAACTCCAAGTCACAAACGAGTTTCATCAATCTGAAAGTTCAAATGGATTTCATAGTTAATAATTTGTAACAAATGTAATTCCTTGTATGCCTCGCTAAGTTATACCACGCCATGATACTAACAATAATGATGATGCAAAGTGAACAAATATAACTCCGAGTTTATTTATATTTTATACGTCACAGTGTTAGGTTGAGGATGCAATTTTTTTGCTACAAGCGTCATTGCATTTAACGGGAACTTTTTCGTAATTACAAGTTAAAATCCCTGGAAAAAGAAGCAATGGTTAAAGAGAGGAACAGCCGCTGTTACGAAACAGATGAAGGTCTTCTGTTCGAATAACAAGCTTAAGTTGTGAAGACGGAGATAGTTTGCAGACCTATTATTATAAGTACGCAGTTGACTGCCAGCACTACCCGTTTCTGAAGCAAATGTATATAGTTTCAGACGCAGACGCACAGAGGATAACAAGAACGTTTTTTGAAACAACTTACACTGCAAATTTAAAGCCCATGCTGAATATGAATTGAGTGCTTTGAACTGTCCCTCTTTCCAATTAAGGGGGAAAACTTAAGAATGCTTTTGTTAAAAAAATACGTTTAACTTTAAACAATGGATCCACTGAACTACGCACTCCCTGATGGTGGTGAAGTTCACTCAAAATGTTTTTTTTTATAATAACAAAAACATTTTAGCCTTTTCGTTTCTCTGTTTTTTAAACTGATAGGAATAATTTTCATGTATAAACGAACAGATACCACATAAAATTTATGAAAAAACTTCATACCTGCCAGATCAAAACAAATAAAGCAAAATTCATAATTCATCATCAGGGTCAAAAACTTGCAAAAGGCTGAAGCACATTCTGGATGGTAAATACTTACTAGTTTTTTGGCCTGCCATTATGCTCATTACACGCTGCGACCATACAATGAGGGTTTATAAAATCCAATCCTCGGTGGCTGATCATTATTGAATGCTGTTGTTCCTTTTGGTTTTGTATTTGTTTCTTTTGATTTCTTGGACAAATACTTCAGTTTTGTTGGTACTCGCGCTATTTTTCGTTTAGCAATGAAGCCATCAAACTTGTAGTCGCGTTGCACAACAGCCTCAGTTGCCACGGCGACGGACGACATCAAAACAACAACTGCCAGAGCCGTGAGGAATAGCTTTGCGAACATCATGCCTTGATCTGCAAAAATGCAGACAAAATCGGACCATTATGCATGAACACTTATCTGTAACAGTTAAATATCTGCCTTTCTACTGTTATGCTCAATAGCGTTGGGAAAACCCCATCCCCCCTCCCCTCTCCCTTCAACAGAACATTTTTATGTAAACATTATCAAGTCAAAAAACTGAAGTTTAGGCAAGGTCAGAGATTTCAACATTAAAGAGGGGGAAGACGGGACTAAATTAATGCTTTACAACATATTGATCATTTTTATTATTTTATAATCTTAAAGTTGATCTAAGACTGGAAATTAGGCCCGAATAGCTCGTCCTAACAAAGACTGCAAGGCCATAACTGTGTTTAGCTACTATAATTATATTTGACGTTAGAGCTTGGCTCTTGGCTTTAAAAATATTTTGCAATGACCAATGAAACAATTTCCAGAAACATTTAATTTAAAGTTGGATATAAATCAGGCAACGTCAAATCAAGTAGTTGCATGAAAACGTTTTCTTGTAACCTATTGATGGTTAATATATGACAGAATATTTAAGCTTCTTGGAAAAGTGATCAGGTTTTATAAAAGTTGGGAGCAAAAGCAACTATACTAACTTAGTGTTATCATATCTTAACCGCAAGTAAATATAACTACAACAGTCGACAGGGAACATTACCTTAAAATTAAATTTTGTAAATTTTTTTAAGCAATAATACTAATTACAGTACTAATTGATCATATATCTGAAAAAATATAGCCTATCTGATAATGTTATATGAACAACCCAACTATTCCATTTAGTTTTCCTTGTTTGCATAATTTTAAAGCGAGTTATCTAGCTTCATTTTCGCCTCCAATTTGTATCACTTATTCTGAAGCTAAAAAGTCTCTTTCACTAAAATGACTGCAAATTTACAGAGGTGACAGTTGCTATAAAAACATATTCCTATTTTCGTGCAAATTGTGTCCAACCTTATGAAAAAACGTCTGTGGTTTGAACATTTCCGGATATTTTGCTGTAGCCTTGCTTCAGCTGTACTGAGTATGGACAAGGAAAATCTCATTCCAGGCGTGAAAAAAAAATTGGTGCAGATACTTGAAATAACACCAGTTATTTCTTGAAAACTTACATTTTGCCAGTTCCTTTCTCTTTTAAACCTATGATGACAGAGAAATTATCTCAATAGCGACTATCGTTGCAAGTAATCAATCTATAGAAAATCGCCACTCTTGCGACAAGAGAAGTGATCGATCGAGAATATTGTCCATCTTTTCTAAATACATGCAGTAAAAGTTTCTGGAAATCAACATAACTGCATTTTTATTGTCTTAGAGTACAGCATACATAAACAGCTTTCCAAAAAGTTGAACGAGAAAGTTCGTTACCGAAAAACAAAAACCGAGTCATGTATTCATGTCAATACTTACCTGGTTGAGTTTCAAAATCGTTTACTTCTGAATGTCCAGCACTTTAGGTAGAGCGTTCAGTAACAAACTGATTGATTTTTCCCTAAACCTCAAACTATATTAGCGCAAAAAAGAGGTCCAGAAAAGATAGCATAGCAGGGCTCAAATAAAATCAATCTTCCGCCCCACGGGACCCTTAGTTCTTCAAATTAATTTAGAACAACCTGTCTCAAATTTGTTTTTTTGTTTATGTAATTTCAACTCTGTTGTTGTCCTGGATGCATTGGTAAAACCATTGACATAAATTGAATAAAGTGGCTTTGCAGGGGATTATTTAGATAATCTTCTTTTATCCTGGACCGATTCCAGATTATTTTATCCAGTTTCAAAAGAACCTTCACAAATTTCTATCATCGTTTCCACAGTCATTAAAAATTTGTAAAACTGAAAATTTTCCCGTCTTGTCGTAAAGTCAAAACGCTTGAAATACCTAATGAACTCAACACACTTATCAAATGCTTTAAATGTCACTTTAAAACATGCATATAAAAAGCGCTATAATATGAGAACTATACTATCCAAAAGAGAAATGGCATAATAAGCGGAAAAACAATTGGCACCAGTCAAAAGTTGCTAGTTCTAGATTGGTTTCCAACAAAAGTTAAAATACAGGATTTTTTTACAAAAAGTCAACATACTTAAATTTGTTCTCTAACTAACCAAACTTTATCTGCTTCAGTCGTATTTAGTACCAACTTCGTTATGAAGTAAATGTATAACCTTATGTTATTACTGATATACGCTTCTCTGTTCATATTTGTCAGTAAACGAGAGCAAAACTCTGTTTGCTAGGCTTAGCTTTGTCTGCATGTTTGTTCTCTCTCTAAGAACAAAGAATAAACTCTGCGCATACAATTCTGCAATTCTAGTGAATCGTTTAATGAGTATAATTATTGTGCATTTTTTCCTAATTGCAATTGCTGTTTTCAGTTGAACTTCTTACTGTTAGATCTCTAATTGCTGAAGATGTATTGATTGCAACGCTTTGAATGTGCTTAATTGGTGTTTTTTTCTCTACTCTGAAGCGATTATATATGTCCAAACAAATACAAGTGTTGACAGTAGAAGACAAAGTATTTTACTTTACCGGACTCTGAATGAATTGTACTAAACAACAACAACAGCATTAACTAAATTGGGTCAGGTTTTTCGTCGGTTAATTTGTCACTCCAGCAAAACAGAAGGAGCTTGAATTTGAAGATGAGGAATTATACGTAAATTTGAAATCAGTAAACGTTACATTAGCACAATTATCTCCCGTATTCTTTGAGTGACTGTACTAGGTCCAATTTTACTTTCTTTAGTGACAAATTGTTACAACATACAGTATCCCAGTGGTATCATTTTAAAACTATGACCGAAAACTTGAACTTTATGGACGCCATTCCCTTTTATTGTTCTTACTAAAGTTGTTTAACGTTTTTTTCGCGTATTTTCAGTGCATTGAGCACTGTGACTTACAGAGCAGGACAGAGACTGAGTTTGAGTTTTCTCAAGCACCTCATCATCTGCAAGAGCAATACCAAATCGTGGGAGCCCTGAGTTTCACATTATACGTTATAATGCAATCTTCCGCTCCATGGGACCCTTAGTTCTTCAAATTAAATTAGAACAACTTGTTTCAAATTTGTTTTTTTGTTTATGTAATTTGAACTCTGTTGTTGTCCTTGATGCATTGGTAAAACCATTGACATAAATTGAACAAAGTGGCTTTGCAGGGGATTATTTTAGTTGATCTTCTTTTATCCTGGACCGATTCTAGATTCAAAGAACCGTCACAAATTTTTATTATCCTTTCCGACAGCCATTAAGAATTTATAAAACTTAAAGTTATCTCGCCTTGTCGTAAAGTCCAAACGCTTGAAATACCTAATGAACCCAACACACTTATCAAATGCTTTAAATATCACTTTAAAACATGCATATAAAAAGCGCTATAACATGAGGATTATACTGTCCAAAACAGAAATGGCATAATAAGCGGAAAAACAATTGGCACCAGTCAAAAGTTGATAGTCCCAGATCATGTAGATTTTTTACCAACAGAAGTTAAAACACAGGGTTTTCAATTTTTTTACAAAAAGTCAACAAACTTAAATTTGTTCTCTAACTAACCACACTATCTGTTTCAATCGTATTTAACATCAACTTGGTTATGAAATAAATGTATAACCTTATGTTGTTATTGATACACGCTTCTCTGTTCATATTTGTCAGTAAACGAGAGCAAAACTCTGTTTACTAGGCTTAACTTTGCCTGAACAAACTCCCTCAGAGAACAGAGAATAAGCCCTACACACACAATTCCGCAATTCTAGTGAATCGTTGACTGAGTATAATTATTTGTATTTTTTCCTAATTGCAATTGTTGTTTTCAGTTGAACTTCTTACTGTTAGATCTCTAATTGCTTAAGATGTATTGATTGCAATGCTTTTGAATGTGCTTAACTGGTGTTTCTTTTCTCCACTCTGAAGCGATTATATATGTGCTATAATATGAGGACTATACTATCCAAAAGAAAAATGACATAATAAGCGGAAAAACAATTGGCACCCGTCCAAAGTTGATAGTCCTAGATTGTTTACCAACAGAAGTTAAAATACAGGATTTTTTTTAAAACTGAGTCAACATACTTTTGTTCTCTAACTAATCACGCTATCTGTTTCAGCAGTATTTAGTACCAACTTGGTTATGAAATAAATGTATAACCTTCTGTTATTATTGACATACTCTGCTCTGTTCGTATTTGTCAGTAGATTAAACTAGCTAGGCTTAGCTTTGCCTGTACGTTCTCTCTCAGAGAACAGAGAATAAGCTCTACACATACAATTCTACTGAATCGTTTACTGAGGATAATTGTGTAATAATTTCTAATTGCACATGCTTTTTCAGTTGAACTTCTTACTGTTACATCCCTAATTGCTTAAGATATATTGATTACAAGGCTTGGAATTTGCTTAATTGGTGTTTTTTTTCTCTACTATCTGAAGCGATTATATATCTCCACACAAATACACGTGTTGATAGTATCTAGAAAAGTAAAATATTTTACTTTACCCGGCTATGAATAATTTTGCTATACAACAACACAATTGTAAATAAATTGGGTCAAGTTTTTCGTCGGTTTATTTGTCACTCCAGCAAAACAGAAGGAGCTGGAATTTGAAGATGAGGAACTATATACGTAAACTTGAAAACAGAACTGAAAAGAAAAATAATACATTATCTCCCGTATTCTTAAGCTTTGAGCTGTAATAGGTCCCATTTTACTTTCTTTAAGGACAAATTGTTGCAACATACTAAGTATCTGCGTATTGCGCTTTTCCTGAAAGAAAGGTGTAGATGAAAATGAAACAAGAGTTTTGGTTACGAACAAGTAGCTGCAACAACAAAACGATGTCGCCAAACTTGAGGAAACATACAAAAACAGACAGACAGACAGACAGACAGACAGACAGAGACAGAGATTGAGAGAGCGGAGAGAGAGAGAGAGAGAGAGAGAGAGGGAGAGAGTGAGGGAGAGAGACAGACAGACAGACAGACAGAGACAGAGAGAGACAGAGACAGAGAGAGACAGAGAGAAAGACAGAGACAGAGAGAATTGGTTTATCTTTATTTACTAAACACGGTAGTTTCGTAAGTTTACAACTTCTTCACGTGAAAGCCGTAGATGGATAGCAGAAAATTACTTTCTTAAAATCATAGTTAAAATGTATTACAATAGGTAATAAATTTAAGCACACCAACGTTAAAAAGTGATAATTTCTTTTTGCAAATTTCTTTCGATTTTGAAGGATTGAACAATCGCGAGGGTGATGTTGCATAAGCGGGTTAATTGTGGTCAACACCAAGGTCAAGTGTTAGATTAATGTTAAGTTAAGTTGTTTTTTTGGCGCTCGCTTTTCACAATTTTGCAGACTTTAACTTCAATCATTGGCTGACAGGTAGCTTTACGAGCCACTTTGTGAAAATGATATTTTCAATAACTTACTTGTGGCGTTTCGATCGCTTCGGCAAGAAATGGACTTGAAAACTCACCTGTGCGTTATTGAAAAGCTCACATTATTAAAAGTCGCGAAGTACAGGGAGCTCAACTCTAAAGAAAAAGCGATGCAAATCGCTGAAAAAAAAGGCCCAAAACGGACAAATACTCGAAGAGATAGGCGAGAAAAAACATCGAGTGACTTTTGAGGGCTCCAAGTCGTTCGGGTCGTAGGCGAGCGCGAGCGCGACAGAACTGTCGAAGAAGGGGGCGGGGGGGGGGAGGTGGGCTCGCCGACGAACGAAAAGACTGGGAGCCTTCAAAAGTCGCTTGATGTTTTTTCCCGCCTATTTCCTTGAGTATTTGTTCGTTTTGGACTATTTTTTCAGTGATTTCCATCAGTTTGTCTTAAGAGTTGGGTTCTCTTTGCGCGAAGTTACCTTACCACAGTTAAGCCTTAAGTTGATAGCGAAACAAGCCCAAATTCGAGTTTTAAACAGGCTCATTTTAGCGTTTTCGTGGTCGCTCGCTTCAGTTGAGTAAAGATTTTACAGTTTCAAGTTTTAAAACCATAGAAGTGGTTTTCAGAAGTCTCTCAAACGGTCGATGTCTGGTTTCCTGACTTTCCTTCCTGAGTTCGCGAAAACCTTAGGCCGCGGACTGCCCTTAAGAGCCGGTTTCTGTAAATATCAAGAAACGCACGTCAGTCGTGAAACTTTCGATTTCTTCATATTTTGCCCAAATTGCCCTTTTAGTGAACTATTTTCGAAAACAACATAGAAATGATCAGTCGCGCTTTGTTTTTTTTTAAATCGGGGAAAGTTCGATATTAGGCATTTTGACGTCTATAGCCATTGGCGAAAATAGCAGAAAAATGCTCGTATTCATCTCGCTAGTGCGGATAATCGCAACTCTATCTGTCAATGGAATTTGGACACAACACAGACCTACATTTGTACATTTTGTATCTCTAAACGGTTTTAGAATTTCTTTTGAAGTAATAAGGTTTTTGGTTACTTGAAGAAACGCAGTTTTAGCGGTTCAGCGACTTGGCAAACTTCACCCAACATCAACACGCTAGAAGTTTAAACATGAAATAACAAGAGTCTTAAGGAACAACATTTGTATTTTAATGCGTTAAAATATTTTGGCGCCAATGCAAAAATGCCCCGTTGAGAGATGAAAACGTGAGGGGGTGTTACTAAAACGAGTAACAGCCAGAAATCATGACGACTAAAAAATTGAGAAAACGAGTAACGACCTAAATATCTTAAGGGTAAAAACGTTAGAAAAAGAGTAACAAATAAAAATGTTTACATGAAAGTTTTGAGAAAACGAGCAACAGCCGAAAATCTCCAGTAAAAATATCCATCTGTCATATGTCTTGGCGCCATTTTTATCATGTGACAGCACAGTTTCGCGCCCTTTTGTTGCGCCATTCGCAAGTTTACAGTCAGTTTCTGTGAGGACAGCTAGCCGATCTCCAAACATTCTGAATAACACTTGATTTGAGTCCATTTCTGTGATGCCCTTGATATGGTGCCAATTATGGATAAGCAGAGAAAGGCTTGTTTGATGACTAAGATTTTGACCGCTGTTGTACACCTCAACTTAAAGATTGCCGGCTGCGAACCTCTCACAGTTCTTATACAAATTTCGTTATAAAGCCTGAGAGCAAGGCTGTGTTCATGTTCAGCAAGCATGTCGGAATAATGACTGCGCATGCGCGCGAGGTAGTAAGAGAAAAATTCTGGGCAAGTTTCCAAGATGGCGTCTTGAAATTAATTTTTTAAAGCAAAAGTATGAAGTGTGTAACTTTTTTCGATCAAAAAAATATGCGACTGACTTTTCACAGTGGACGAAGGAAAGCAAGATAAGCAAACCTGGCGTGATAAAATCCTTAATTTTTTGTATATTTTTCTTGTTTTTTTTTTTTTGCAAATTTGTGAGCCTAGAAAGAATTTGAAAAAAAAAGAATAGCAGTTCTGCGGCATAAAAACGGTGAATATGCAATTTTAAAGTAACAATCCGTATAAAAAGTAAGTAACTTTCTAT
>JAOBYE010184439.1:0-33346 GCA_025403585.1 Parazoanthus swiftii
GTTGATCAACCATTTCAACCCGCTCAAATGCAGGTTGAAATGGTTGGAAACCAAAAAAGGTTGAAACACGTTCTATTTGGAGTTTTAACCAATCCAACCAAAACCGGTTTAGGTTGAAATGGTTGATCCCAATAGAACACAACCTTAGTTATTCTCAGTAGTTTTACACGCATACATTGCAGTTGAATGGGTTCCCTACACACGCGCGTAAGATTGACAAAATTTGGTTTTTCAAAAATCTCAGTATCTATAAAATAAACAAACTACACGCCATGGAAAATGCTTTGTACGATTTTTTATTCACTCGTTGAGTAGTATCAGAAAACTCACTCGTTCGCTGTGCTCACTCGTTCGTTTTCTGATACTACTCAACTCGCGAATAAAAATCGTACGCGCGCATTTTCCATGGAGTAATCTCTATATTTGTCCAATGGGTTGAAGTACGTACGCTAAAATAGTTAACAAAAAACTGTACACAGTCACGCATTCATTTGTTAAACTGTGCAAATAATCGCGAGTTTGTAGAAACGTTTTTATCACTGTTTTTGTTGCTACCCGACTTAATACAAGACTGAAATCCCGCGTATAACTGAGTTAGGTTTTGGGCTTCCATCAATCACTGAAACATTTCATATTTACGAGCTCAGAAACATGACTTTTCATAGTCAACGTTAGTGATGTGAGAACTGCACTCGCAAGATCTTTTTCAGCTTACAAGATTGGGCGAAGTTTCAGACAAAACTTCAGGACCCTTTTTGAGTTTTTGGCCTCAAAGGAAATAAGGCGGCTGCATTGGAGGCTATTGAGCACTTGGTCCAATTGGAAAAAGTTCTTGTTGAAAAAGCGTTAATTACTGAAGTTTCAGCTTGTAAAATATTATCCATTTTTATTTTAAGGGAGCCCCATTAGTTCGTGAGTTAAACCGATGGTGTCTGATGTTAAACGAATGTTTGTCTTGAAGCCAATTCCCTTGATCTGTGCCAATGCAACGGTGTAAATCCAAAAGGTCATCTTCACTGTTAAATAAAGCAGAACTGAGTAAAATCGTGATGAAGCTGCAACTTTGTTTGAAAAAAAGACTGATTGACGGCTGCTCAAGGCCAATCAGATTCATAAAGATAAAAAAATCTCGACGATAGGATAGTAATAAATAAAGGGTAACAAAGGCTGGACGCGGGAAGCAAGTTTCGTGTGCTCGTTCCGTGGGGGGGGGGGAGGGGGGGGTCAAACAGTGTAAGGTAATTTCAATATCTACCACTTCCACTTGTGTCTGCGTCAACAGTTGAAGCCACGTCACACAGAGAAGAATCTGAAAGACGAACACCAAATTAGCACCATTTTCAACCCCACGCCGCTACTCTTGAAGTTTTTCGCCATATCGCTCTGAGGGTTCATCATCACCACTGACTTTATTTCACCCCGGGTGATTTGAGGCTGTTTGGGCCTCTAGCAATGCGTTGCTAATGTGCCGGGAAAGAAACTTGGAAAATAGGAGTGAAGTTCAAATATAAAATAATAATATAAAATAACAATATAAATAAAGATTAAAAGTAATAATGTAATATGTAGTACCTATCGTACAAAATACAAGATAATAAGTTAAACTTGCATGAAAGACTAAAGATAGAGAGAACTCGGAAGAACCTTAGACCACGAACAGCATTCTTAAATGCCTTAAGGCTGCCTAGTGATTTCATTTTATCTGGAATTTTATTATATTCCGCAGCTGCAAAGTATCTGACCGACTTTAAACCAAAGTGGGTTGTTTGGGCTGCCGTTGATCAACCACAGCATATTTTACGCGGCCCCTACCGCCCAAGTGCGCACGCATGCTCGGCACAAACAAATTTCAGACAAAATAGCACAACAAAGAGAACAGCGACAACTGAACAAATAATAAGGCAAAAAAGATTTTTAAAAGTTCACTGAACGTTTTCGTCTGTATGGTGTTTTGAGCATCTTCGAGTGGTTCGCATGAGCAGTTCAGGGCCCGGTCGTTCAAAACTGGGTTAAATTCAATCCCGGGTTAGGACAAGTCTTAAATCAGTTTCTTCCTAGGAACATGAAATCCGGTCTAACGTCTTTATAAAGTCTTGTTCAAACTCTCAACTGAAGAAAGGCCAGTTAAGCCCGAGTAAATGTTGTATGAGAGTTGAGTGACCAGATCTGTTCCTAAAACTCTCTTCTAAATCTAAACCAGTAATCCACAAAGGGAAAACCCCATCACTCTCTTTCGCGTAGTCAAACGACGAGAGTCCATGAGAGCTGGCAAGAGTTGCTCATCAAGCGTATGAATCTCTGATCAATTCTTATCGAAATTTTGAAATTTATCGTTCAAAGTTGATGAGAGCGCACGAGAGTCGATGAGAGCGCACGAGAGCCGATGAGAGCGCACGAGAGCCGATGAGAGCGCACGAGAGCCGATGAGAGCGCACGAGAGTCGATGAGAGCGCACGAGAGTCGATGAGAGCGCACGAGAGTCGATGAGAGCGCACGAGAGCCGATGAGAGCGCACGAGAGCCGATGAGAAAGCACGAGAGTCGATGAGAGCGCACGAGAGTCGATGAGAGCGCACGAGAGCCGATGAGAGCGCACGAGAGCCGATGAGAAAGCACGGGAGTCGATGAGAGCGCACGAGAGTCGATGAGAGCGCACGAGAGTCGATGAAAGTGCACAAGAGTCGACGAGTGCATGAGATGGAGGTCAATTAAGCTCACATTAACTCTCGTCGACTCTAGAGCACCTTTGACCCCGGCTTTAGCAAAGCCCAACGTGTCATCTGACAAGTGTTAACCCAGGTTAGCGTTAAACCAACTTCCATTCCAAACAAACAGGCCGAGGTGTTCACTCGGCTAGTAAGTTTTTAGAGAAAGTACGTATCACTGAGGGGTCAACTTCTTACCACTTTCACTTGAATCTTCACTGCTGACAACAAAACTATCCGAGCTTACTACTGAGATGCTCTCGTATTCAACATCTGATAACTCGATGGCATTAGCACTGAAAAAATAATGTGAAATGTTTCTGCTGTAAGTTTCTCGACTTACTTGGATTTACTTACAAATGAACACCCTTCACTTCAGGACCGGCTGTTTAAAGACTGGATAGCATTACCCAGTGGATGTGGTATAATAACAATTTAGACCATTTTGTTTTTATCCATTTAGAAATATCCGTTGGACTGCGCTATCCAGTAAACCACCCTCTGAACATATTGGGGTCCTTAAAACACAATAGTTAGTATTACTCAAAGTTTCAAAAGACATCAATTACAGTGTATAACTTAAATCAGTCAAGGATAAGTAATGTATTTCATTTTAGTTGAGCTTAGATACTTGTAATACATATAAATTGTAAAGTTGCGCATTTCAGCTTTTCCTGTGAAGTGACTCAGTAAAACTCAGTCAGTCTGTCTGTCTGTCTACTAACCTACATGTACCTACCTATCTCGCTATTGTCAGTCTGCCAGTCCGTATGTCTATCTTCTTACCTATCTACCTATCTGTCTGTCTGTCCATCTGTCTGTCTATCTACCTATATGAAAAATCCAACAAGTATCACTGTGTGAACACAGATATCTGAGTGATCAGAAAACATTTCAGTATACAGTTCCTATCTTAAGACTATAAGATCACTCTTATGTTACCTTGGAAACTAAATCTGGTCTTGGAAGGCTTTTAGCAGGACCTCTTTTCTTTCTTTATGGTAGAACTACAGTGGAACTGATGTTTTCTGGTATCACATCACTGATTTGTTGGTGTTAGTTGTTAAAACAGTCAACCTTTTCAACCATGTCTACAGGCCCAAGGAGTTGTCCATATACCTGTAGCTGGTTGTTGTTGGTATTTCAGCAAGGGGTTGGCTACTGCAGCCAAGTGGTTATTCTACTCGCACACAACACATGTTTTCCCTTGTGCTGGGTATTTGGTGTGACAGTGTGACTATATATAGTAATCAAGCGTGTAATTCTGGCTTTTAGGGTCTTGGTTCCTTGTTTTGAGTATTTGTCGGCAAAAACACATGATACATAATCGATAAGTCAGGGGTTTCAAAAAGATGAACTAGTAGGAGTTGGAACAGGGTGAGTAGGAGTTCAGTTGACTGTCTTGGTTTCTTGTTAAGTGACAGTTCACATGTTGTTCATGTACACACTGCACTGTTTTATTTGTAACTTAGTCTAAGGAAGCAAGTCTTCACTGATGGCTTACATATCTTGCATCATTTGTTAACTGGCAGAATTATTTTATTCCACACAACCAAGTCAATTTTTCTGACTTGGATCCTGGAAAACTTATGGAGTCTGCCACTACATACAAGTATGCTGTGTTTGTACCACTGGTCGAATTCCTCTACATAAGAATTTTGCAGCATTGTTGTCTAGCCACACAGTTTTCCTGTCATGATGATTGTAGTATCAAACCCTGGATTCTCATCAGACATGTATGTATGACTGAATGTCCTGATAACTTGTGGAGATTTGTTCTTTAACATACTGACCTCCATGTTTACTGGCCTATCAAATGACTTAACCAAACAGTAAACAAATAATAAAATTTACCTTGTTGACTAGGCCTGTACTAAAAATTATATTATTCTTGTTTGAAGGACATTGATGTTATTCCAATCAACTCTACATCAACTGAGGTCAAATATCATGTCTCAGAAAGACAGCCAACCAACCTGCAAACTGCTGTTGTTCTATGTAGCATTCCAGACAGTGTGGATTGTCTAGTACTGCGTAACAAGTAAGGACTCTCTCGACTGATGAATTCTTCCCAGTTACCACTTGGCTCAAAACTGTCCTCTTCTTCTGATTGTTCACCATATGTTGAACCATGTTGCAATTGGACAGTTAAAACTTGTGTCAAATCAGAGTCGTCTATGAAGGAATCGTCAAAATCAAATTCATCAAGGAAGCTGTCATCTCCCTATAAATACAGACATCAAAATTATTAGTAATTTTGTTGCAATCAGTTTGTTTCTAGACGAACACAGCTGATCAGTAATGCATGTGACAGACAGTGTAGTATTTTGTGACAACACACAGTCTTTGAAAACTATTTTTTGACATATTAAATCAATGGCAAAAAAGTGGTGAACCTTAAAAGACTGAAGCAACCAAGTTTTAAGTATTTATTGGCACCTTTTTAAGAATAACAAATATAGTTACTTACAATAGTATAAAAAGTGAATTTTATAGATGATTCTGTTAAATGATGATGCGAGAACCATAACCCAATGACCTTCATTGTACATGTAGATTTAAAAATTATCAGTTCTATGTCAAGTTCAAAAATGGGAATTAAGGCTTCAACCATTTGCTTAAATTGTCTGAAATCGTCTCAGAAGTTTGTCATTACTCCAATATATGAGATCGTCATTATTTTGCAGCTATTTTAATTGTTATGGGTTTATACTTGAAGCATTTTGGAAGCAAGTAATTATTTTGAGATGAGAGCAACTCCCCGAATTGTCTGTTGTCTTCACCATGTGATATATTTTTTTGGTAAACTATAGCGCAAGAAAGATCTAGAGAAAGTTCTCACTTCATTTCAGGTGACTTTATTATTGAATGAAGTTATTGTCTGTTTCTGAATTTGAAATAGTCTCAAGATTTTCTTCCTTATCCATCTCAACTCACAAGTTAGTGTCACTCAAATCTAGTCAGTATAAGTATTCCACTTTGCCAAAAATGATCAGATGAGACAAGAGATCAAAGTACAGTGCATTGATAGCAAACCACAAGACGACTTGGAAATGAGATTTTTTCACAAAAATTAAAGTTAGGTTTATATTGAGGATTTTTCGGACATATATTAAGATTTGATGAGCCTTCCTTTCACAGTACTTAGCAATAATTTAAATGAAAGTGTTAAGTAAAATTCAAATCTTACTTTGTACTCAACTGACCAATATACTCAGGTCTGTTAGATTTTGTCATTTTTAAAAATGTTTGAAATATCCTTGTGAAGTTGTCCTACATTTAGAAAGCAAGTTCTGAAAACTTCAAAATTTTACCCTCATTTTTACAACCCAAGTCAAAACAAATTGTCCATAATTCAAAATGTAACCATTCTTTGACAATTCTTCATTTGCAGTTCCAAGTGTTTTGGTTATTAAAAATGCACTCACTCAATTTGCATGTATTTTTGTTACACAAACACACCCAAAAACCACCTCCTGGAGTTGTCTAGTTTGACAAGTTGTATGTCTTAACAAAAGATTGTTCAGTCCGAGGTTTGACACAAAAAAACTTAATGTCTAGATTGAGCTGTTTGAAAATAATTTAAACATTAGTCTTTATTCATGTTATAATATAGAAGTGTGACATATATGTCAAACATTCCTATCAAATCACCTTTAGAGTTTGTGAGTTATAACTGGGAAAAAATGGTGGTTAGCTGCTTAAAAAGAGTCTCGTCTGTTTTACTGCAGTAAGGCTCTACTCTCAGAATGAAAGATGCTATAAGATCTTGGAAAATAGAATTTTTAATAGCTGACACATTCTCACAAACAAATAGTTAACTTTATCTCAAAGGTAAGGATTATTTAATATATTGTATTTTTATCAAATAGTATCTCTCATTCTCAGAGTACAGGGCGACTCTTGTACTGGGGTGTCCATGGGTAAGTTAAATCAACATAATCATAGATTACCAGATATCAACTTTAGTTAGATCAACTAGCTACAGCAATATCACATAGTTTGATCACAAAAAATGAAAAGCAGAGGTTAGTTTCATACCACTCTACTAGCTCTTGTCCAGGGATTAGTGGCATGAAATGGGGGTTCATAGTCATCATCAAAATCATCATCATCAAGGATTTCAAGAACCTGCTCATGAGTGAGTGTAGCATCATCATCCGAGATTCTTTGATCTTTGTCAGAAACTCGCACCTTTTGAGGTGGAGATCTCAGACGATTCAAATGTACCTGAGGAAACATAAATATTGTCTTTGGTTTTTTAGATAATTTTAAATCCTTTACACTAATTTCGTGTTGTATTCCTCAATAAACCAAGGTTGATTGGTAAGGTTATATTCAAGTTCCTTTCTCTTTACTGTCGACCCAAAACTATCACCACATATAACCCAACACTAGAATATGTATTCTAACAAAAGCAGCCAGCTTTACCAAGAACTTCAGTCGCATAATCAGTCTGTGTACGTCTTCATCTTGCAAATATAATGTTGAGAAGAGGCACGGGCATTTGACCATCAAAGTAGCCACTAACAGCGGGCACAACTTTTTGCACAAAACTTTCGGGAGATTCAAAAGTTGGCTTCCAAAGATTGGAAATAACCACACGACAGAGAAAACAACTCGAAAGCAGTCCATCTTTTGGAAGTGTTGAAATTAAGACTTTTAAGTTATTTTTTAAAACATATTTTTAAAACTTTTAAATTTTTGAACATGTCATATTTTTAACTTTACCTTTGTTATGCAGCGGAATCTTGTCTTACATATAGGACAGGTGTTTGTATTCTAGAAGTAAAGTGAACCTTGGTTAGCGAGATTACCAAACCACTTCACCCTCAACAAAGCCGCCATTTATGATTTTTAAGTATACATCACATGGCATATTTTGGTATTTACCTTCGACCACTCCAAAATGCAAGTGAAGCAAAACCAATGATCGCACACGCTTAGTTTCCCACGGCAGCAAACATTGTCGAGACAAATAATACAATTAGATGATCCTTTGCCGTCTTCCGTTTCTTTCACGACAATTTCTTTATGTTTGGGTTTTCTTTGGCGGAGCATTCTCGGAACAAAAATGTTGCCAAAAATGGACTCCACTGAAGCAGGGTTTTTTCGAGTTTCAAAATGGCGCACACGAAGGAAGCTCGCATGTGATTGGTTAGGAGAGTAAATATTGTCTTTTATTATCATTGGCTGTCAAAAGTTGACCAATCACGATCGCTGTAACTTAATAGCGTGAGAGCCTGGGACTAGACATGTTGTTGATATTACCCGCTGACTAACAAAATCGCAGGTAGTAGGAGGAAATTTTTCACTGAAACATGGCTGACATTGGCGGCATGATAGCTGGTGTCGAGAGCCCGAACAAGAGGGCAAAAATTGATAGTGGCCTTACAGCCACAAATTTTGATGAATCTAAGTTTGCTAGATATTATAGAACTGACGCAGTGAGCTCAAGCGATAGCGAATACACCACAACAGCTACCAGCGAAGCTTCCGCCGCGGCTGCAGCAACATACTACTCATTCCCTTACTCGTACTCAAATTCTTTCTCATCATTCACGTATCCCTATGGACAGTCAACTCCCACGAATGGTTCAATCAGCTACACCTATGCATCTCCTTATGGCTATCAGAACTACAACAACGCTTCAACACAGAACAGCTTTTCATCCGCCGACTTCCCAAGCATTGAATCAGCTGCAGTCGCTTCAGGTATGCTGTTCAACTTCATACTTAATGTGTCAGCAAACGACCATAAATATTTTAGAAGCAATGTCTTCTTTCAAGCCCAAATAGTTTCCACCTTTTGAAGAGTTAAATAGAGCTTATTGCAGGCTAGTTTGATGTTTGTGATTTGTGAAACTTGGTCAAGGGATTACGAGAAAAGGGATCAGTGCTGGGTCCGTTCAAGGGCGTTCGTTTGGGCGAGCCATTGCGTAGTAAAATCGCGTCTGCTGAATGGTCTGCTGTCGTGTTTTTATCTTTAATTTTTGATATTCGTATATTTTTTTATGATCGTTTCGGTTAACAGTTACGGTATAAAGTTTTTGTATTTCAGACAACAGAAATTTAACGCGACCCTGGTAAAAACTAAGCACATACGTTTTGGAAGTGACAAAAGTATGTGAGCACTTTCAAATTGTCGTTTCATATCCCAGCGTGTCAATCGTTGCGAAATATTAAACCACATTTGTCTAACTGGATGTGAGCCCAGAACTGTCTCTGTTCAATATATGACTGTTGTGGCTAAGTAAAGTAGTCTCGTATCAATTCCATAATCCGGATTGTTTTGGTGCTACTCTTTCAGCGTCACGCAGAAATACAGATTTGTCCAGTGATTTAAAAAAACAAAAACATTGTGGAAGCGAACAAGTTAGTGGAGATATTTTTGATTTTTGGCTCGTTTTCCCAGTTGTGACGTCGGATTCGTGAGTTTATCTGACAGATTATCTCCCTTGGGGTGAATTTCCCATTGTATTTTTGATGGCCGTAAATGGCTGTTTTCTGTTTTGGTGTCGTTTTTATTTCATTGCAATGTGTACATAAAATTATTTTTTCTTTGCGCGTTAAAAAAATGTGTTGATTCGTGCACGAGCTGACATGTTCACCTGAGTAGCTCTCTGCGAATGATGATCGCTTGTTAAATGAAATGTTTTATGGCGTATTTGGCGAGGTGTGGCTAACCAGTTCACAAATAATCTCTTAAAAGTGTTTGGATAGTAATTTGGAAGTGCGGCACGGCCATTCAAATCGTGTGCTTCTCAGGGGAAACCTTTGCGCGTCGTGTGCGCGTCCCCCGGAGCAGTCACATTTTACGAGTCATTTAATTTCAGCAGCTCGCTGACCCTTGGTGTTTTGTCTGAATGTGGCAAAACACGATTGCATGCTGATTTAAGTGCGCTCTTTATACATATTGAAATCTGTTTGAGTTATATCACACATTGACACATCATCAGGAAGCAATCTCCGTCTTAGCGAACAGACTTGAGACTTCCCTCTGGCCCTGGATGGACAGCTAAGTAGGTTATGTTCGGTTTGAATTCTGAAGGAATTCCATAAAATAGCCATTGTGCTAAAAGCTATAATTAAGGCAGCAATTGACTTACCAAATTTAGTCACAGATTATATTGACATCTGTCGAGATCCGAACCGGTATATTGCCAGTATATAAAATTTCTTAAATCCAAGATTATGATTTACAGTTAATTTTGACGAGTGGACATTCTTATTGAAAGCTCTTTGACTTTGTCTAATATTTGGAATTTAAATTATCGTGCCCTCGCTGTAGCAGCGCCTTAAACTATATTTGAGCGTTTGTAATGCCTGTGTTGTGAAATGAAATGATTGATTCTTGTAGACATAACCTGAAGTTTCAAAGGTCAGATGCACTGTACAAGGCACGTAATCATGTATTTTTCAGGATGATTTCTGTCCAACAGTCTTGTGGTTTATAAAAGATAAGTGAAAAAAAATTATACCAGATTATTTACTGTATTTAAGAAGAAATCTGGAATTGTTCTTTGTATGGTGTCTGGAAGCAATTTGAGTGGATGTTGCATGTTTGGTCCAATATCTGGACCAAATATGCCATTTATTTGAGATTGAGGTTTAACAAGCTCATGTCTACTTAATGATACAAGGTGTGCTACAAGGGCAACTTTTGATAAAATGGTTATCTTCAACATACTTTGGTTTCAGCAAAGCAATTAAACACCAAATTGTCAAAATTTTTATTTTTGTTTTTCAGGCCCCTGAGGCATTTCATATAGTTTTATATAGTTTTAATGAAGTTCCTAAATCTGTACCCAATGAACCAAGAATTTAGAATTTCTGCTTTTTATATCTGCATTAGTTTTTAAATAAAACTAAAACATAAAACAGTATAATATTTTGCTGGTAGATATTGAAGTGGAATGTTTTTACAGGAAAGCTATTTAAGAAGTGATTGGGCTGAAAATAGCCATCACTACTCTAGAAATCTGTAAAAAATTGTCTGTTTTCTTTTGTAGAGTTCTGGAAAGCTGGGGTTGATTAGTTTTGGCACGAAGCATATCATAGCACTGCATCATTAATATATCAAAAATAATAACATTTGGTTCATTAAACCTTGTGGTTTTAGGCACAACATAATGGCTTTGGGTAGGAACTGCTGTTGTATAGTAGAGGCATGGGTGGGAAATGGAGCATTCCTAATCTTGTTTTGTGTTCCCTCATGGCCCTATTAATCTATGGAGTCTTCACTCAATCAGCTGCACTTATTTGTATGTTCAAAATGTCATTGTTTAGCAGTGAGTCGATAAATTAGTCATAATATTTATCAATTCATGTGATTGGCTCTCTGCTGAAATGGAGATTTGTAGGTTACTAAACTTGTGTTGTGGTAGTTTGATGATAATGTTGAAAGTGTATTTTTCACCTACACATCACCAGATGACTTATAGGTTTTGAGTAGATACTTTAAGAGTGTTTGGCAATAGACTGTGATTTTAAAAAATGTGCAAGTACCTGTTATATATGTTTAGTTTTGCCAATGACAGCTGTTTCACAATCTCATAAGTCTTTCATGAGCATCACAAGCTGACATTTTGTGGAAAATTTGCTTCACTTTAAATAGGTTCTGTAGAAATAACATTATTGGACCAGGCTCAACAAAGTGCTTCTATTTTATTTTGATGACTTTTATCTTTTATAGAAAGCAGAATTTTTGATTATTTTTTTGTCAAGTATCAAGGGTGCATGTTGTTGGTTGTGTCTCAAAATTGGAATCAGAGAAATGTCTCCAACAAACTTGAGTTTTCCTGATGTAGACTTCATAAAACATGCAAAAGCTACACTCAAAGTACTTCATACTAATAACCTTCAATAATTAAACAAGTTTCATAAACTGAAGCAGAGGTTTTGTTTTGTTTTATGCATTATGTTTCAGCTCTGGTTACTGACAAGTGCTATTTCTATTGCATACCCTGTAACAAAACGTTTAATTGCCTAAACATTGCAAGAACTTCTGACACGTTCTGGAATCAAAGTAATTACTATATGTCTGCTTCGGTGAACGACTGAACACCCTCTTTGTAAGTACAATGTAGTGCTAGCTAACTGTGGTAGAACTGAAGCATCATGTAAGTATTTATAAAAATATTTTGTACATTTTGTCATTTACATTCAGAGTTTGATCAAGATTGTGGTTTATTTTCTATCATATAATAGAAATATAAAGATATATGTAAAGCAGCATTGATTCTGTGTAAATTAGTTCCAATAGTGACTTTCTTTGCTGAAGACATCAGGAGTTATCAGGGATGTTATGACAATATTGATGAGGCATGTCAAGCCACCTTATAAGATAGAGACATTATTTTATAGATTGTACACCAAAGTTTTTTTATTAGGCAATGCAATATAATACAAGTTGGAGATTCAGCATGTCTTAATTGATTTCTGTCAAAATTATCAAACCAGGGCAATTTGTTTTTATTTACTTTTCCTGGTTACTGAAAATATATCAAGGCATTATTGAGCAGTATCAGTAGGAGGGAGCCTTTGGTTGTATCAAAAAATCAGATTTAGCGGACAAACCACTGACAATATTTTTGTCTCAATATTTGGGGAAAGCCATTTAGTGTGTCTCAGTGTCTGACTGTTTTCAAAGAAGAGTGACTGATTATTGGACTTGTTTACTGTATAAAATATTTGTTCTCAAGTACTCCTATTTTAAGAAAATATTAGTTTTAACTAAAAATATACTTGGAAAGGAAGGAAGTGTTATTTAGTGCACCTAACTCTATTTTATATTTTACTTTTGAGCTGACTCTTGGTCTCCTGGTGTGTTGGCTGACAGTCATGCTGGTTGTTGATACTTTGTGACGAGTGTCTAAACTTAGTATTTGGCTTAAAATATACTTAAGCAAAACTACTAGTAAAACCCGAGAGCATAAATTTAGTTTTATTAATTTATGTTTTCCTTCCTAAGCCAAAGGTTAAGTATGTGTGTTAATATTTGCACTAGAGAGGAAGAAACAGATTCGCAAGCTTGAATTGGTTGTAGTCAATATGTACAGGTTGTTTGATTGTTCAGTATTAAACTAAAGAAAATTCAAATAATTCAAAATGAAAAATTTAACACATCTATAGTAAATTAAAGTAGATGTCTTAAACCACAGTCATGCATAAGTCTGACTAAAATCAGATTCTCAAAAGTTGCACCATTTTTGTTGCCAAATGAATATATTGGTCTGTGAGACCTTACAGAGTTCTTATTTTAAGTTTTCAACTGTTGTGTCAAGCGTCTGTACACTTGCATGAATCAATACACAAGAGCAGTATATCATACATATATATAAGTTAATATTTGCTAGTAACAAATGCTAAAGCTGTACTTCTGTGCAAGTGGGTGATATTTATAAGCTTTGATGCAGTTGCTGCCCAATGTCTTCTATATATAAACAATTTGTTATGGAATAATCTTGTCATAATAATGATCAATAAAAGGCCCAGTGAAGAATAGCAAAATTGATTGATTCAGACTTTGGTCTCTACACGGAAGACTGGGCTTGCTATGCAAGAGGATGATTAGTAGCCCCTAATACTAAGGTTGCAGGAAGAAGTGGTCACTTGTAGTCTGTGGTGAATATAGCAGAAATGCCATCTTATATCTCATGACAGAATCTGCAGTCATTATTTATTATCCTGCTACCTTCTGTTGTGTAATACCGAGGGCTCTCCATTACCCCATGAGATGCGCTAATGGCTGGTAATTCCTTCATCTGGCATGGAGGGTGGCCACATCCTCCGTGGAATGCTGAGGGTTACCACAGGCACTTTCCTCCATAGCAGAAGTTAGCCACAGTAGGGGAATAGTAACAGCCCTCAATATTCCATAGCAGGATGTTACAATATTCCACTGAAAGTGAAGGAAGTGGTAGGGGTTGTGAAAGCCATCAATATTCCATAGCAGGAAATAGCAATATCCTATTAAAGGTGGGAGATGGGGGAGGTAGTATTTAGTAGCCCTCAGTACTCCACAGCAAGAAGTTGCAATGTCCCACTGAGGATAGGGGGTAACAACAGAGTAATGGCCCTCAATATAAGATGTAGCAATACCCCACTGAAGGAGAGGGGGGAGGGGGCAGAGGGAGATAACAACATCCCTTATCATCTCATATCAGGAAGTAGAACCCAGGGCCATAGCAAGGGGGGGTGCCGGGGGGCCCGTGCCCCCCCAGTTTTTTCCCCAGCAAATGTGTCAGATGTGTCAACCCAGCAAATTGTTCCAAGCTTGAGAAAAACTTGTCATATTTACTAGTTTTAGACACTCTGATTTTGTTTCAAATGGCGTTTAAAACCCAGGAAACATGTTTTTAGACAAACTAATTTTCAAAATTTCCTGGGGGAGCATGCCCCCAGACCCCCCAAGAATGCTCACACTTTCAGGCGACTCTTGGCGGTGCCCCCCCCCCAGTTTTCCAAGGCTTGCTACGGCCCTGGAACCCCCTTAATATCTCCATGCTTGTCAACAATTAATTATTTCTGTTGTTACTTTTAGACACAAAGTACGTAATACCAATATTCTCCATAGGATTCTCAGCATTGTACCCCTTATAGATAGGATACTGAGTGCTACTACTTCAGCTATGGGAAACTTAAGGGATCATACTTCCTTATAGGGTACTGTGGACTGTTCATCCCCTATAAGATACTCAATACTGCTACTCCCTGTAGGATACTCAATATTACTGCTTCTCTCTAGGATACTAAGTGTTGCTACTGTCCTATAGGATACTGAAGACTGACCACTACCCTTCATAGAATACTAAGGGCTGCTTCTTCCCATATTGAGGGTTGTTACTCCTCTGTAGGATGCTGAGGGTTATTTTTTCCACACAGGATACTCAGGGCTATGTCTTCCACATAGGCTACTGAGGACTGCTTCTTCCCTATAGGATAGCGATGGCTGATATTCTTCTATAGAATTTTGATGGCTTTCAGGACTGCCATAGAATGCTGAAAACTAAGTACTACTTCCTGCTGTAAGATATTGAGGGTTGCTTAATCCCTGGTACTGTTGGTGCCATGGGATGTTAAAGAGTAAGCCTTTGTCCCTTGATTTGGCAAACATTCATTTGTTGTTCCAACTCCCTAAGTGATCTTAAGAACTTTTACTTCCCCCATGGATTGTCAAAGGCTAGCTCTTCTTCTGCGTCCTGTAGGTCACTAAAGATTTTTCGAGTCATTTATAGATCAATTAATTTTGAGTCAGAATCTGAATACGAAACCAAATTTAGTCCCAAGAGAAAAATATTTTGGGGTGATCAACATGATTAGTTTTTATAAGATAAGTGTTTGTCCTAGAAGTACTCAGCTATAACTCATATTCAGCTGTCTTTCCTGTCTGAGACGACCCTGCCCACTGATTAGCACATGGTTGCCATTTGTATGTCAAATTTTTGAGAATGGTTTTATAGTTGTAGATTGGCTGTCAATCCAGGTACCAGATTTTAACCATTCAAGATTGATTCAAAAAACCCTTTGTATTTAATTTTGTGTTACTTATGATAAATCTTTGTAAAGTTATGTGTTTTTTGCTTGTTTGCATGTTTGACCTTGTTTATCTCAAAGGTTATTAAATTAAGATATTTTTTACAAGAACATTTTTGAATACTTGGTTTTCCTGTCAGAGCTGAAGGCACAAGTTTCTGGTACCTTGTAATTTACTATTTACCCCAAATAAAAATATAGCCTGACATTAAATTAAAGTTTTTATTTGTAATAATAATCATGTATATTACTTGTACATATGAAATATTGAAACAATCCAACAAATACAAGAAGCTGATTTGCTGCATGACTAGCAATGTGTAATGAACAACAGAATGTACAAAATTACCTCTACTGTACAAAATAATATTGTACGTTATTTGTACTGTTTTGTTCCAGGCCTGAGTGTGTGATTTTTGTACTCTGCAGACTGAAATTTTGATATGATAATTATTGTTGACAAATTTTTGCCTATCTGTATAACTATTTATTTATCATTCTATATATGTAACAATTTTGTTCATGCATCATTCCCTTTTATGGTGTTTTCTGTAGTGTATTTCTAGTTTAAATACCAAGTGTGTGCTGCCTGTGAATTATAAGTATGCAGCACGTCATGTACTACCTACTAACACAGGTTTAATCATGAGCTTATAAAATTAATTCAGGAATTAGATACTCTGCATTTCAGGAAATAGACCTGTATCAATCAGACAATCTGCCCTCGAGTGCTCAGACATGTTCCACTGTTCTTTTTAAGTGTCAAAGTTCAAGATTAAGAAAAATTACAAAACATTTTATTTTAATTTTTTTCTAAATAAACATGATCGAGATTGGAACATTTGTCTTCTAGAAAAGCCAAATAAATGGGAGCTCAGTGAGGGTTTTTGACAGCTCTATCCAAAATTAGGTTGTGCATGATTTTTGCAAAACCATCTTCAGCAGGGCAAAGGTTAATGTATATACGGATTGTTTACAAAAGTAATATGATAGTTTAAACTTGAATTATAATGAATTGCTATCTATTTAAACAAAAGCCTTCAGAGTTGTGTATATTTAAACATGAAAGACTGATTACTAAATTATGTGGCTCTTTTCTTTCTGTGTTTGTTTAACCTATCAAATTCCCTTTGACTCTTTATCTTTGATTTATGTTTGGTTGATTGATCAAATAAATAGCTTGACAATGTGAAAGAAAATAACTTGATACTTTTGACCTTCCTGGTTGTCTTAGCCAACAATGTACAACTCATACCAGAATGCTTAATCTTCAGCTAAGTCCTTCTAGAATCAGTTCAATAAAATGATAAGCTGTTCAATTCAGTTAGGACTCTGTGATGTTTAACCAAGATTTAATGTAGTTGTAGAAAGTATTTGATTGGGAGAATTGTGGAAAGTGAAAAGCAGAAGTTTACAGAAATGTATGGAAAAAATTGATGCATTTTTCTTGGAGGTTGGTCAGGACTAATCCAGTGCGACTAACAGCTAATCTGCAAGACTTATCTTAGAGTATCTGAGTTGTAAACAATCCCCTTATTTGGCTCCAACACCTTTCACATTTCCCCCAGTAATAAGGAAACGATAATCTTATTTTATAGTTAGACTATTCTGTTAGAATGAATGAACAGATTTGTTTATAAATAGCCACATATCTACAGTATTTTCAGTAGCCAGACTTCTTGATTTATTGAATAAGATTTATATAATTTTATTTATTAATAACAAACTCTTTTTGATCAAGACTTTATGGGGTTTTTTTGGTGGGGGGTAGGGAAGGAGAGTGGTTGAGGTATGGAAGGGGCTGCAGTACACACAAACAATAACTCGCATTGATTTGAAGATATCATCAATTATAATTTTTGCAAAATTAATTACTCAAGTAAGATTTTGAGTAACATGAAATTTTTGACCAAATTCTTTCCACTTTCTTTTCCATTTATTATTGAAGATTTTTGTATTTAAACCTGTAAATACATCTTTTCTGTTAAATTTCAAGAAATTTGTTGCAATTTTACTAAAAATAAAGTTTTGAAAAAATTAAAGATGGTGTTCAAGCTAACAGACATGATGCATAATTAATGTTGCCATGGCAGCAGTTTTTTATTATAACGCGATTGCTGTCATGAAAAGTATTAAGCCCAGCCAATTTCTGCTTGTATGCCAAACTGTCAGCTTTTATCAGTAGCCATCTGGAAAACAAGAAGGGGTCTAAGTGAACTCCCCTCTCCCTCCTCTGCTTGGTTGCCATGGAAACCAAATTTTACTACAGAGGCTAGCAGTTTCGAATAATTTGTCATTTTGTTCCAAAGCACCATTTTTTTAATGCAAATTCTTGCTAGATCCATTCCCTTTTGGGGGCTAAAAGTCATTACTCGGTCAAATTTGGGCTCATTAATTCAACATAAACAACACTTTTAGCCTCCATGAGGGAATGGATCTAGCAAAAATTTGCATTAGAAAAATGGTGTATTCTAACTTGTAGTTGCGTATGGTAAAATTTAGCCTATGCACAGACTATTATTTCCTTCCCCATGAGGGGTCTGTTCCTCAAGAAACCTATTGGACTAGTTTAACATAAAGTTATTTGTTTATGGCAAGGGTGTGAAGCAAACCCATGTTAGTTAGGACAGTTTTCAAGAAGAATCTACACCCCAAATGGAAAAACTGCCATCAAGTTGTTTTCAAAAGTTGCTTTTCCTGCTGTATGAAGAGGCTTTGTTTTCATTGGTAATTCAGAAGTATGGTGTTTAAGTACTGGAATTGATTAACTTTGGGAAGAGGCTGATATTTCTGATGACACCTGGTTCGTCCCTTTTCCAGGTGCTTCGACCTTGTTCAACAGAGAGAAAGAACCTGTCCTCTTTTTGTGTCCCAGATAATTTTTGTGTGACCTTGTTTGATAATGAACCAAGTTGATTTTAAGTGAGCAAGACAGAACTTTTCTAATTGATATTACTAAATTTTCATTGGTGAAAACAAAAAGAAAGCATAAAGTGGATCTCACCTGAATTCTTGTTGATATTTGAACCAAACCTATCAGCGGAATTTCCAAAGTTGGACCAGTGGTAAACAAAGCACTGCTCATTGTATCAGCTATTATAAATATTTACCATATCTACCAAACTATTGGAATAAAACACTGGTGATTTGCACTCACCAATATTTGATCTCTGTTGCATACTGTATGTGATAAATTTATCTGGATTTGAAAAATTGTGAGACCTCTTGGAGCAAAGGAGAAATTATCATAGTAGTTTTGGGGGAAGCTGGTTATACAATCATGTAATAGAAATAATTATTATTACTAATATCAAATGACTGTGTGCATCTGTTTAACAATCTGGCAGGGTTCTCTGCTACTTGTGGCCAGTCATCTAGTTCATCATCAGTGACAACAACTTCACCCTCGACCTGTTCATATCAAGTAACATCCAACTCACCTGCACATCACAGTACGCCGCCCTCATGTGTCATACACTGTCGAGCCGTTGCAGATGGTTGTAAGGAGACAGACTTAATAACTGTTCTTCAGCCATTTGGGAAAATTACGTGAGTAATTCAAATATGCATTTTAAGAGATGCAAATTGTTAAATAATCCATAAATGACAATTGTACTATAATTGTTATATTTTTTAAATTACAGTGCCACTTACTCCAAGTAAGCTTTTTGTGTGAAATTTTTGTAACCTTATTATTGTTTGGAAAAACAGAAAGTGTTCTTAGATATATGAAATGTAAATGTTATATTCTGTTCAATTTTGTTGTATGAATTAACATGTTAATTTAGGTCAAGTAGTATAATTATTGATATAAGACACGATATAATATTGTTGAGTGAATTTTTAAATTTTCAAGTCAGCTGTTTGAGTTTTTTTTCACATCAGCTATCAGCAGATAAATTAAGTTTTTGAATTGAATATTAGCAATCTGGGAGTGTTAAAGCTTTGAAAGTGTTAGATCTAGAAATATCTTTAATGTATTTAATTACAAAATTATAGAATGATATGTTTTTTTAATAAATAATTTTTGACTTGACTTGACATTAGTAATTATTACTTATGATACTGACAGGCTAGTTCACTGTCAGTTTTCTAGGGAACAACAAATTAATCAATGGCCTGGGTCAAATGTCAGACTTTTCTTACTTGAATCTGATCTTAGAATGTCAAAAGACACTTAATCACAGTGTTTCCACAATTTTTTAAATAATAAGATGCTAATAAGCCATTTGTCTTAAGTAGCTTATACAAATTTTACTTGTATCATTTGCTCAAGAGATGTTTTAATTTGGCTGTCATGGTAATACAACTTGCTTGGAATTATTCATAAGACTTGCCAAATTTCATAAAATTAAGATTGAATCATCCCTATGCAAAATATGAAATGCAAATGACAGTTAAAACCACGTCTTCAAAGAAGACAGAAGAAAATGTGGCCCCTTCCAGTTGTTTACATAGTACTGCTTGTGTAGAAGACCTTAAAGGTAAGTTATATAATCCTCTGTTAGTTAAATTGAATTGGATTTGTTGTTTTGGAGAAGCAGTGGACTTTGTGAATAGCAAGTTAATATGTTGTATTATTTTAAGTAATGATAAGGATAGGAATATTGTTTTGGCCACATATCAGAAACAGCTGTGAAATAAATTGATCAAATTAAGCTTAATTTCCTGTACAATGCAATCTATACAAGGATTTATTCAATGTATGTTTTAAATTTATCTAAAACGGAGCATCTGTAACCCATTTTCAGCAACTTAGACCAGGCTGAAAACAAAATGTATTTGCTTCAATATTTGTATTTTATCATTCTAAAATAATGGATCTTTTATAATATTAAAACTTTTCATTTAAAGCTGAAAAGATTTTTTTTATTAAAATCTAATTTATATTTTCTGGCTTTTCAACTTTGATAAGCTGCAGTTATTGGACAATATTTTCTAGATGATAGGAACATGTTTACTTGATGAGTCAGTCATCCATGTTTCAGCCCATAGAAACTGTATGTGCCTAGCAATTTAAAAATGATGAATCATGAAAATACCAAATTTTGTAAACAAAAAGTCCTGCTCTACAGGTACCCGCAAATCTAACTAGCAATAATATCATTCAGTGGTATTTATTTATATTTCAAGGAACTAAATGTAGCCCTAAACTATCACAGATTCTGGATTTAATTCTTAATATGCAATTATTTTTATTTGGTTATTACAGTATGGCCATTTTGTGTCATTTGGCTAGCTACCATAAATGACATTAGAACAGCAAAATAAAACTATTTTGGACAAGGTCATGTATTAAGTATATTCTAAATTCTAAATGTTACCTAGACTTGCTATAAGTGTGCTGTTAGAGATAATATATAATTGTTAAAGTATAATAAATTATGCTATTTTACTGCAAGTCTAGTTGAGATTCTGTTCTTGCATCTTTAATATATTATGTTTATTATTTTCTTATACTAAAGGAATATCAGGTTGTAACAGGCTACAATCAGTCAATATACATATTTGTGGACTGAGGGTTCTGTGCTGTCTTAAATCAGTTATTCTTGACTTTCACCTTATTTTTGAAAACTGAAATTTCAGCTAAAAACCAATGCTTCTGCATGAACATATTTTTACAATAGTTTTTTGGGTTTTATGTTATTTTGGGCTCTTTATCAGGTAATTATAAGAACTTGAATCTCTTACCAAACAATGTTTTGTTTAAATATATAATACTTGACTTATCTCAGAAATAGTGGCAGAAGAAAAACTGTAGAATTGATAGTTGAATGATGACATTTTTTCCATTTGAAGCATTTTTGATGCAAGTTTTTCATTTTGTTTTTAGTAAAAAAAACAGGACAGTTAATAATAAGTATGGTCAGAAAAATGGTGCAAGTTTTTCGTTTTATTTTTAATGAAAAAACAGGACAGTTGTCTGAAAAATATTAAGTGTTTTAAATTGTCAGTATTGTGAGTAAATATTGGAAATCTTGACAAATGTTAACCTCATCAACTGATTCACTTTCAATCATGAGAAGAAAAATCTCAAGTTAACCTAACATAAAAGTTTTTCATTTATTTAAATTTAATTAGGTTAGCTTGTTGCTAAGAGAGACGAGTTTGTTTTATTTAGTAATGTGAGGTTGTCAATGTGTTCTGAGTAAAAAAATAGTGACACCATACTTTTCATTGATTTTATGATTGTATTATATATAATTCTACTTCTGTGTGTTTGTGCTAGCAGATTTCAAAAACCCAGTGACAATAAATTATTGATTATCTATTGGCAAGACTTGTGTGATTGATCAGTTGTTTTTTTAATTTCAATATGGATGTTGAAAAAATATCAGATCGTATGGGATTTAGGTATTAAAGATAAAATAAGTTGTTTACTTATTAAACAGTTTAAAGGCTTTTTGTTGCTTAACCATTTCTGCCCCAGCTACTTTATCAACATTTATTTTCTCCTTACAATATCAACACAAAACTATATAGTATTACTTTATTATGAGAATAATAGAGTTGATCACTCAAAGATGAATCACTTATCAGGTTGAGAGAAGTAAGCAATAATTAAATCATATGGCATGTTAGGGGCTAAAAGAGTTAAGTTCTGACTAAATAAGTGAATATGTCTGTCTCACAATAGTCTTCCCAGATAAGAACTCGCTGTCTTCAATTTTATAACACTGGAAACTTTTAAATAGTACAACAGAGAAGCTTGTAAATAATTAATTACCCAGAGTGCCAGACGAAAGACATTGCTCATAATTCTGGGCAATAATATCGAAGCCAGCTAAGCAAATGTGAGGCAGAAGGCCAACATGTGATTCTAACCTCAAACAACCAGTTCTTTGATCTGGCAGCCATTGTTGTAATTGACTGTTTAATGTCTTTGCAGCATTGGAAGCTGATTGCAAGTTTAATGCTTTTTTATAACCCTTTAAAGTTAGAGAGTGAGCTAGCCTTGTGTAGAATAGATGGCAGACTCCACCACTGTATGATCATTTCATGTAGTTAGTACATTGCTGGGGTGTACATAGCTTATTTTCAGAGTTCTTTGATAAATAATATTTTGAGTTGGAATGGGAAAATATTTCTTGGGAATACCCAGGGATTAGACCATGAAGAGCTCTGAATATAGCGGTTTGCCTTCTGTTTGGTCCTGATAATAGAAACAGTAATTATTCTGAACTTGCATTGTAGCTTGTTGTAGTTGTTACTTTCTGGCTGCTCAGTTCTGCTGTTTCTGAAGTTTGTCAGAAAGGTGTAGAGATCTTTAGCCCATCCCAGTGAATGGCCTCGTTCTTTTAAAAGCACTGATATAATCAAAGGAACTTTTTTAAGAATTAACCCTTTCAGCCCCAGGCAATTTATCAAATTCTAACTTCTCCTTACAAAACTCAAGCAAAGTTATATAACAGGTAATGAGAAATAAGGAATTGATCAAGTAGAATAAGCTGTTGAAGTTGGAAAGCCAAATTCTCTCAAACTGCTTATATAGAAAGAATGGAGCTCACTTCGGAGAATTTACCGTCACACCATTTGTCGTGTTTGGGGCTTAAAGGGTTAAATGATAAGTTTAGGCACTCGGGGATAATGTGATGTCTAAGAATAGGCCTAGGTATTTTGCGTGGTCGACCTCATTTATTTCTGTTTTGTTGATATGAATCTTGATTTTAGATTCTTCTTGTGTTTTCAGTTTTTGATGAGAGACAATGAACATGGATTCTATTTTCTAGAACTGTATTTTTTACTTAAATCAACAACCTTTTTAAATATCACTTTTAAAACAATCTTTTTTATTATAATGTGTCTTTAACACATATTATTATGTTGTGTATTTATTTGATTACATGGCAAGCAAACAACCACGATGTGAAAGGGGTTGCTAATCAAATAATAATTATGTCAATAAATTATGTTGAAATATCTTTGTTTTCTTTGCAGATACGTAACCTTACTTCCAAAAATAAGACAAGCTCTTGTTGAATTTGAGGTAAGAGTAGTGTTCCTCTAAACCAAGGTGCAGTTATAAATTATGATAATTATACTTGTAAGTTAGATACAAATGTTGTATACTGCTAGATGCACAAAACAGTTGACCTTGAATGAGCCTAATTTGTTGATGGCTGTGTAGGAATTTTAACTCAAGAAATAGTCAAGAAAGCACTATGGCATTAGCTTTGTGAAAAAAATGTGGATTTTAACTGTGAATATGGAGTAAAGCAATTGTAGCTTTTTATTTGAGATCAGGTTGTTTTTCAGGTGAAGATCCTTTTAAACTCCATTGGACATTGAAGACTGAAATATTCTAACTATAAGATTTCATACGATAGATATAATGATTGCAACTGAATTTTTCATATCAAATTAAATGATTTTCTGCCTCAAACAGTTTGATGCATGCATATACAGCCAATAAATGAAATAACATTTAACCAGAATCAACATTGCAGGGTTGTGTTGTGACACCTGTATCACATGTCACATCTGTGCAAACTAACATGACTAGTGAATAGATACAGAGCTGTGTGAGTGCAGTTGAACCCTGATTCATAGCGAGAAACATTTTCATCAATTTTATTCTTTGATCATATCTAATAAAACTTTTAAAAGCTTTAGAATTTAATTTGGCCTTGAATTAAAGAATTCATGAAAAAGTTTGGGTAGTTATAGATATTTGGTAGATTCTGGTAAGTATTTTGCTTTAAAATGCAGATAACTTGTAAATTAAATGCTCAATTCTCAGCATTTGACGTATTCACATACATTATTCTGTATTTAGCACATATATATTGCATTGTTTCCTCACAGAGAAATGTTAATGGTAAAAACATATTGTTATTTGTATTTCCAACAGTTCAGTCATCAACCATATCATTCTGATCAAATTTTTTGCTTGCTTCCATTTCAGAGTTTAGAATCAGCCATTGCACTAGTGACATACGCACAGGTAATTCTTTTATCAAGTTATAGTCATTTTTTAAAAAAACGGTTTGTACCAAGTAAGGGAATAATGTATTTCTAATTATTTTAAAGTTCTATAGTTTGTAGTTGTTCATATACCGGTAGTATCTAATAATTATTATATAGTTGGAAGATCTGATTCTCTGTTGTTTTTTTGGTCAATACTTACTACAAGTGCTGTATAGCATCCGTTGTGTGCTAAAAACAATCCCTCAACAAGTGTTATATTCATTGCTGCATATTACTCAATATCAACATCAAATCATTATGCATCCACTGGTGTTAAGCATAAGGGGGAGCTGTGCAGGGTCGAGAGTTATTGAAAGGCAAGGATTTTACAGTTTCCAGGGTCTGATAAAAGTCTGGATTTTCCTTGGTTCAACAGTTTTTAGTTGATTGGTTGTGCTTGAAGTTGAGATCTTTGTAAAGGTGACATGAACTTTTGGGTTGCAAAGGAATTTTTGTTGTATTAATGATTCACAAGTCTTGGAAAATTAGTTTTTAAACAATCTAGGAAAAAATATCAATTTTTCCTGCAAAGTTATCTTTTACATTTATTCAGCAAACCTTGCTTTGCAGCATTGAAACTGAGACACCTCAGTAACTTGGTATCATGACAGAGAAATTACATTTTCCTAATTATTTAATTTGATTCCAGACAAACTCCATTACAGTACTTGGTAGACAGATGTTCGTCAATTATTCAAAAAGCCAAGAAATTAAAAGGTAAATTTCCTCAGTTGGATTATTTAATTAATTTACACGAGTTCCTTCTTGTTATTTGTAACAGTGGTCCAGCTTTAGAAGATGAACATATATTTAGGTTTCGTAACCATAGGCAGAGAGCTCGTATAAACCTCGGTGTATGTCTAAAACATAAAAAACATAAGGCAGAGAACCCCAAGGAACTGAAACTAAGTAGTACGCATGATATGATATGGTATGATACAATGCTCTAATGGTAAACTCCTTTTGGGGCTTTTAGGAACCATTTACAATACAGTAAATATATTTGAAAAAGAATAAAAATGCATGTTGATTAGTTCCTTTCCTGTCGCACTTCGTCACCATTATTTTCAATAACCGTGGGTAGTTCTAATGGGCTCACTGCAATGCGTGTTGTGAATATTTCCTTACCTGCACGTTTTAGCATTCTCCTGAAACAGCATTTAACAGCTCAACCTTTCTAAGTTAGCCCTGAACATACGTGCCACAGACCTTCGGCGGGCCTGCTTTTTAGCCGCCGCTCTGGCGTTGTGAAATGTCCTTCCACTGGACGTTAAAAACATTCAGTTACTAACGGTTTTAATATCTGTGCAACATGTAATGTCAGCGCCTTCGAACACCACCCAGTGACAAAGTTTTTCTCTCATTTTAGGGACAAAGTCCTTAATGGAGACAGTCCCAGCCCGGTGTCAGAGGCAAGCAACATTTTGCTGCTGACAATAATCAACCCCCTCCACCCAATAAATGTGGTGAGTTGCTGGTTTTTTATCTAAAATATCTGTTTTCCTGAAATGTCCTTGGCGCAACAATTGCTGTAGTAATTTAAGTGCAAACCGATAAAGTGGGTTGTTTCTTAAAATACTCAAGTTTTTGCCAATTCGTTCAAAGTGTTGTAGTATGTAATATTTATTTAGGTATATCTATTTATTTCAAGGAAAATCCTGGCGTTCAATTTCAAAAACCGCAGTTTATACTTTGGTCCTTGAAAATAGCACTGCAAAGTTTATTGTGCTCTAGCGACTTTTCTTACTGTAGTCTTGACTAAAGGCCAACTGTGTGAAAGGTAATTAATATCTAGCTGATACAAAATGGGTCTTTTATACGTGAGAGCTTTATCATAATTTGTTGGTCTAGACAACGTCCCAACAAGCCAGTGTCAAACCCCTTGAATATTCTTGAACTTAGTGTCTGAAAAAGATGTACAAACGCTTGATCTGTCTGTTTTTCCGTTGGTGTTGTCTGTTTCTTTGTTTATTATTTTTTTTGTTTTTTTCACTCGTCTGTCTTTCCACCCAAAATATAATTTATGAATACCCCATTGTTAAAATTTTTAGCAGGCACTTTGACTTCCGGAAAGTGAAGATACATTTTTGGCATGATTTATAATTTGACAGGAAAATCGTTTTCAACACACTGAAGTTTGTGTACTAAGACGGTAACTTTTTGCGGACCTTATTTTCGCGATTTTTTTCATAATCGCAAAGTTTAAGTCCCGCGAAAATTAGCACGAATAAGGTTTTCATTACGCTGTTGAGAATAATACTGTTATAAAATTGAGATGTGCCATGGTCCCAAATCTGGGTCGGTCTCGTATCTGCCCTCATAACTGTGTGTTTTTCGTGTCTGTTAACTGTGATATCAGTCTTGTGGCAGTTTGCTGTATTACCTTTTGTCACTCACTGTTTTGGTTTTCACTTCAACGTATATCGTGTTGTTTTTACATTGTGTAAACCGATGCTTTTACAGTCTAAAATTGCTTTCCACTTGTCCATTACAATAACCTAACTGTAGTGTCTTCCATTATTTGCAGAAAATCCTTCATAAAATTTGCATTGCTCATGGAAAAGTTCTCAGAATTGTGATTTTCCACAAGAATGGTCTTCAGGCATTAGTAGAATATCCTTTCTACCATAATTCATCACTATTCAACACAGGGAAAAAGTCACGTTTTTTCAATACTTAAGACCTGTATATATAGTTCTGAAGTCCTTGTCGCAACACCATGCATCAACATATAGTTAGACTCTCCAGATTGTACTTCAGGATGTAAGACGACTGTTCAGTGTCAGTGGCATGTACATAGTTAGTATATATCCACAGTGCTAGAATCTATCACTGTTATTTACACCTTGCCGAGGCCAAAAAAGGCATTTCATTATGAAACGTTCAGACTCTCCTAGGATTCATTAGTGGCCATTTTAATTTGGTTGCGGAGTCATAGATCAGTGCAGGACTATTCAGTTAGAAAGCAACATATTAGAATTCCTTTGAGAAACATAGTTTTCCAGTTGCTATAGATCAATATCCTTAACTCTTCACAAATATGAAACAGTAGAGTCTGCGCAGAGAGCTCTCGCCGCTTTAAACGGACAAGACATCTTTGCTGGCTGTTGCACGTTGAAGATCGACTATTCAAAGGTGTTGTTTATTGGCATTTTGACTGCCGCTTTTCGTTATTTCACAAAAGTTGTGTTTTGCATTGTTAAGAAAAAATTGCAGACAGACAAAGATTTTAGTTCGTGTTGGAATTCTTGTGCCAAAGTAGTGTGTAATCCCTCATCATCGGTAACTGAGGGCGTCGGGGGAAAGGAGATGGATATTGTTAGTATTACTATTATTACTGTTACTATTATTTTTTTTATTACTGTTGTTGTTATTACTAATGTTGCTATTACTACTGTTATTATATTATTATTACATGTATCAGATGCGAGCTCGAAGGGTGCAATATTTACTGAGTCCAGTTGAAATCTTTTCTTTCTTTGTGTTGTAGAAAGCCAAAAAACTGAACGTGTTCAAAAACGATGAAGAAACCTGGGACTACACGGGAACTCTGTCAACCAGCACAACAGGTTTGTCAGGGGAGGGGAGGGGACTGCTTTAGGAGAGTGGAAATGTTACTATTCTTAGATTATATTGTGGTAGCCCCCCCCCCGTTAATATAACCCCAGTGGCAGACATCTGAAAGATAGTTAGTCTTCTAATAAACTCAAACACTATTTAAGAAATTCCTTTATTTGAAGATATCAAACGTTTTTAATCCCACACAAACAGAAGTAAGATCAAGAGATCAAGAGTGTTGGGCTTTTGTATTTATACAGACATGCGTGTTGTGTATCTTGTGTATCTTTGTATGCATGCGTATCAGTTCCAGTGCGCTCGTGTATGTGTATGTTAGTAAAATATAAATATTGTTTTTCTTTGTAGCCACCTTGCCAAGCAAGACGTCACTTCTTGGGACAGGTCTTCTCTCGGCCATGTCAGGTTCATTGTCAGATTCTCCATGGCTTTGTACTTTGCACTCATATATTTATGTTTAAGTTTGTATGTGTGTGTGTGTGTGTGTGTGTGTGTGTGTGTGTGTGTACATTCGTTTTTTGCCACTTACTCTAGAATAATTCGTAGTTGATGATGTTATAATGTTATTACAAGGAGCTTGTTCCATAACTCCAGTTATTTCTCTTACTGTTAATTACCAGATACTCATTTTAGATCTTATCAAGTTGTTTTGTTGTAGTGTTTTCACGACTTATATGTATTTCGTGTTACTTTGAGGTCATATTATTTTATCTTTTGGGAGTATTTGCTACAGACGTTTCCACTGAAAATACGATTTGTTCGCATAACTCTTCCAATATAGTTGTACATCTTTTTGAAAACAGAACAGAGGGGTGACGGAAATTAGAAAAGCATGTTAACTTTGTTGAATACAGAATCATAACAGGTTCTACAGTTTTCTATGTTAAAGTGTACATTTGTAGTGTTGATGCGGAGATTTTTGCCATTCTAGTTAATATTTTCAATGTTTGATATTCCGATGTATAGCAAGTGATACGCCAGAAACAAAAGTCCCTGCAGTTAGCTCGACAAACTTGGGAATGAATGGCAAGTTAGGTAAGTTAGCAGATGATTTTGTTTCCTTGTCAGTCATTAACAATAAAGTCACAGTTACAGCACATTGCTAGCTTCTAAAATCAACTTTTGCTCTTCACAAAAACTAGAACTAATTATGGATACCTCCCATCTTACATATCTGTTTTAGACAACTGTTATGTGACTAAAGTATGACTGAAAGTGAGATTTTAATGTAACATTGTTTATCTAGTATATTCAAATTCGTTGTCTTTCTTTTCTCTCGCTGATCAGTATTGCGTTCACTGTGTTTCTGTGCCAGGCTGGCCAACACACCAAACCCCATCACAGATTGATCACACTTTACTCGCTGTATTTCTGTCCCAGGTCTCCCCAACACGCCCATCCCTATTACAAATGAAGCAATTGCAAGAGCGGCAGCTTTCCCAACTGTTCAAAGTAAGTTTTGAGATGTTTGTAAGTGGCATCTTCTTTTTTAAAAGTACGTAGAATCATAGCACGAGAAATCGCGACGTTTTAAACAGGAAGAACCAGAATTCAAGAAATGACCAAAAATACTGAACAATTTGAAAGCAAACAGAAAATATGATTTATTCTGCTACAGAAAAAGGGTTTGGAAGGCAAACAAAGTGAATCTGCTTCAGAGTACTATGTAGAGCAACAGATCCTTGTTGAACATCTTAAACATTGCGTTGTCTGTGTTGTTTGTCTTTGCAGGTATTCTAGCGAAAGTGGCCTCTCTTCAGAGCAGTTCCAGCAAAAGCCCGAAAAACGGTAAACATTATGTCGCTTAAGTAGCATTCCGCCTTTTACACCAGTTAAATTTATGAGCTTTTTTGCTGATGCAAGTTTGTGCACGTTCAAGGAATGTGGTTGCAACGCTATTTTCAAACATAGACGAGAGCAAAATCACGTTAGGAAAACAGTACAACGTGACTATATCTACAAAGATGTGAATCTTCAATTTATGAGCAAACTGTTTTGTTGATATTAAATAATTTGAGAAAATAACCTCTGTCTTCCTTGCAGATTGGTCAGTGCATAGCGACCTCGATGAACTGGTAGAAACTATCTGGAACCCAAACCCCTTAATGTCGCATCATTCTCCTTCAAGCTCAGGCGGAACTTCACCGGGGGAGACTGGGAAGAAAGTAGGCCTTTTAGGTACCTCTCCGTTTCAACTGAACCAGGCTGGGTTGCTTGGCGCTCTGCCTGGCATGACCCAGCAACATAGCAACGGGCTACATGTGACGTCATCCACGACACAACCACTCAACACAGGTATACTGCATGTATTTGAGAAAACACACACCATCATCATCATCAGCAATTGAAGTTCAGAGTTATTTCTCTTGTAGAAACATAAGGTTTGCACACCATTGGTAATCCTTGATTTCTTTTGAAAAGTTGTCGTTTTTGAGCTCTTGGATAGTTATTCAACAATGAGTTTGCTTTAAAGATAAGATTTCTCGGTTAGTTCTCGGATCTTAGAGCTATTTTTGGTTGGTTAACATATGTACCGCTAATTGTGTTTTATGACTGTGTGCTTGTATTGCACGCGTCTTTGATGTAAGGTTCCTCATTTTATCTGTTTGGGAAGAGTGTATTTTTTATCTTGGTGTATTTTACCAACCTTTTTCGCGTGTTTAATGGCTCCATGAAAAAGCCACTCGCCTTGAAATGATACGAAAAAGTCTTGTAATTTTACCTTGTCCCGGGGCGAAGGAACTTAAAAACGGTTTTTGTTCTTCTTTTCTCGGAGTCTCTTCATGTACGTTTGCACTTAAGGAGAGCATTGTTTTGATTTTTAACGTTGTAGTCTCGTTTGCTTGAAACTCCTATTTGCATGAAATCGAACGGCTCCAAAGTTGTACATGTATTGTTAATGGTGAGCTCAACCCTATCATCGACCGTAGAAGCTCGTCAAATTATAAAATTGGTAACATAACAATTTTGGAAATGATAAAAAGGGTTAATCCGGAACTGAAAAATTTCTTCAGTAGACAATTTATCAAATTCTCCAACTGTTTATGAGAAAAGTGTGGAGGCTGCTTGTATGGAGATTGAGTAATGTATTTTATTTGTTGACCTCGCAATTTCTGTCGTCAGGTGGAACAGGCTGCGTACTGATGGTCTATGGACTCAACCACGAAAAAATGAATTGTGAGAGGATCTTCAATTTGTTTTGTCTCTATGGCAATGTTGTTAAGGTACGCGTGTGATAGGGTATCGCTCCCGTATTGCGTATGTGATAGTGTCAGTTTCGCTACGTGTTAGTATTTCATTACGGAGTCGTCCTGCCCTGTCCAGCTGAAAAGAAATGGAAGTATATTTTATGGTTTAGTTGTTTAAGTTTCTTATTGTTGTGCAGAACATAAAATACACATTGTAACATTTTTAACATCACTGCCCCAGGAACTTAATGCTGTTGTTTCAATTTCAGTCACCAAAATACGCTTGAATTACCTGTTATCAAAACGTTTGTAGAACTTTTTATTACTGGTTAAGATGTTGTTGCTAGAAAACATAACATAAATGGCTTTACTTAGTTCCCTGTAGATTTCGGATGATTTCTTGCAAGGTTTCGCCAGTGTAAAATCTACTTAACACTGCTCATATCTCTTGACAAGACACGTTGTATTGTTCGTATATTGAGAGCGATTCTTTCGTGGTGTTCCCCCTGCTGTGTTTGTTAACGCAGATCTGTCTCGCCTCAGGTAAAATTTCTCACCAACAAGCCGGGAGCCGCCATGGTGCAAATGTCGGACAAGATCGCATCCGAGATGATAATCAGAAATCTCAGTGGCTCCGTGATATTCGACAGCAAGATCAACATCATGTAGGTGAAGCTACGTTCGTCTGTAGATAACATTAGGGAGCTTAAGCAACGAGGACGGGAAAGTCGACGAGAACGTTACAAAACAATTGACTTAATTACAGAGTACAATAACTTCACGTTGGAATGCAACCAGCTGGCCTTCTTCACGTCGTCGTCTTTAGAATCAGAACGTGAAAATTTTGTGGAGAACGTGAACGTTAGAGTATAAATAATTTCAATCTTCTTGCACCTTTAAAATTAAAGCTTTTTATTTTTCAAATTCACACACCTTCAGGTAAAACAAAGAAGAGACGAGCGAGTTATACAAACAAGAAAAGGGAAAACGGAAAGTTAAAAATTCAACAGCCATCGGAGACTGGCATGAACTTTATCAAAAGGGTCAGGAAAGTCACACTAACAGTTTCCCTGTGTTTTAGTACCACAAAGGCTGTTTTGGGTTAGCGAAGTGACCCAAAAAGCTTCCCCGAGAATGATTGGGTCAGTTTCTGTGAGGTTTCCCGATACCCCCGTCCCCTGGGGCAAACACTTGCAAATTCCCGTCGAAGTTTTTGGAAACGATGAACTGTAACGAATTCTGCTCGTTGTTGATTTAAACTGGTGTTCATTTGTATTCTAGTTTAGATTAAATTGGCGTTTCACACGTCGTTTCGATTAAGTCTTTCAACATCGTTCATTAATCTTGGTTCTCTCTTTAGGTTTTCGAAGCATCCTTTCATCGCAGACTCGTCGGTTGTTACTGCATTGCCTGATGGGATGCCATCCGCCATGAACTTCGCAGACAACAGGAATAACCGGTTTAAGTACCTACCAGAGGGCCAGAGTTTGAAGAACAGATATCAGCCTCCAACCAGGATGTTGCACTTCTTCAACGCTCCCCCAAACTGCACCGTAGAGCACCTGAAGGAGGTGTGATATACACTGATATCGAAAGTTGTAATACTAAACTGTAGTACCATAGTGATAGCATACTATTCAGTCCTAGCATTCTTATTTTTATTGCACTACTCACCTGTACTGACTAACGCCATTGCTATATTAGTTCCTAAAGGCAATTATCCTAATTAAAGAAATGAAGATATTAATCTGTTCTAACATTGGCTTGCATACAATCAATCAGTATCGCTCAAAAGACGAACGACCAACAGATTAAAATTACAATTTTATACCAGAGACCACTGAGCTATTAATAAAGCAACACTGAACCTGTCAGTTTTCTGACCTTGGACGATGGAGCGACTTACTATTTCAGGCATTTACTTACCAACTGTTTTGTGTATCGTTTTCTGCAGCTTTCAGTTTACGACTTTTTCTTCTTCTTTTCTCCTTTAAATGGCCTTTTTGTGTTGTTTTTGGAAATTCTTCCCCTCCCCCACCCTTGAAAGTCAGACACTGATCCCAAATCTACCCTTCCCTGGACAGGTGTTTGTGGCAGCGGGAGCCCTTGCGCCTTTGAAGGGAACATTTTTTTCAAAAGGTGAGATATATATGGAATGGTAACCGTTACAGCGTCGGTATCAGGGATACAGTTATAAATTGTTGAGTCCTTTTTCTCAACAGGGTTCTAGTTGTTAAATATATCAACTCTGCTGAGACCAAGAAAGTTTTCTAAAACCCATGCAACTGCCACTCATGTACCATGGTTCCCACTACTCCTGGAATTCCTGGAAAACTCCTGGAATTTTGAAATTTTCTTCCAGGGCCCTGGAAAA
>JAOBYE010184440.1:0-17779 GCA_025403585.1 Parazoanthus swiftii
TTCTTCTGAGAACTACCCTCACCCGGACGATCACACCACACGAAACACTGATACTCCTGGGTTCAAACCATTTACTAAGACAAACTTTATTTTCCCTTGAGTAAGTTACATCATTCAATTAACAGGCGAGATAAACATTATTAAGTAAGGGAGCTGATCCCCTGAAATAACTTGAAAGCTAACTAGTTCAGGGGATCAGTGTACATATATTGTTTGCAGTTGTCGAAGGACACAAGCAAACAAAAAAAAACACGGATAAACGATAGCACGGATAAACAGGTACACACATGCAAAGCTTAGGCAGAAGGCTCAGAAATATTCTCAAAACGTTGTCACAATACTTAACACATTCCAATCCAATCCAATACAGAAAAAAGGAAGCAAACATCAATATAAATACTTTTAATACAATAACCTTAACAATGGTAAACCGATAAAGTTCGCTGTTCACAGTTCATTTACAGAGAAAAGGTATATGTTTGCATTTTTTATTTACTATTAGTGCATAAATTTGTGCAAAGTAGTTTCGGCCTGGCAATAAGACTTAGGACAAGAGTTTAAAAGTTAATGTATCATACTGGCTTCTGCTGTTCAGTTCTTCTTCTGAAAGGTTCCCCATTTTCCCCGTTCTTGCCCAATATCTGGCTAAGCAAAGTTCCGCCCACCAAATTTAGGTTACCATGTTACCGCAGCACCGTCGTGCAGGTTTCTTTACCCGCCGCGTTACAATGGTAATTGTCGCCAACTAAATACTTGCACAGGAGCCGCCTTAAGGAGCGGCTGTGACGGTCACCCTAGCACAATCTGTTGTGTTGGGGACGATGACTTAAGAGCCATTCGAGAGCCAGCTGCTCCAACAGTATCACGGAAGGAATTTTATGAGATGGTTGGTGACACCCAAAGGACCAGGAAACTTTTCCCACTGTTGGACCAAATGCTGAAAGACGGAGGGCTTTCTAATGAGAAAGGAATTATTCCAGCGTTTTTCGCACAGGTTTGTCTTTAAAAAGGTTATAAAAACAGAGACCCAACTGCACTCTGGTATTTCAACAGCAAACTTTTCTCCGTCAGATCGGATGATAAGAATCCGAACCAATCAATTTTCCGTTTGGTGGTTTTGCGAGCTCTGGCGCTTGATTTTTTTTCAGTTTTCAGGTTTTTGGCTTTACCTACTTTCTTACTGCAATTATAATCACAACACCCAAAACCAATTCCTCCTAAGTGCCAAAACTCAAAAAAACAATAAGCTTAGTTTAATCAAAACGAATGTTGACTTTTCGCTGACTGATTCATATATACGAACCAGTACGTCCTATGACCTGAGCTGTCTGATTGGACCGGGCTTGAAACTGTTATGAGATCCAGTGCAATACCATGCAAGCACGAACCAGCATTTCACTGCAACACGCACATACTGTAAAGTAACTGTCCTAAACTGCAACGGAACTGTGAGTGACAACTGTTTTCGGTAAAGTGTGTTTTCTAGTTCAGCTATATCAGACGGACAACCACCTACAAATGCTTAAATTCTTCTTTTTACCTTCCATCATAATTCATCAATTTAGAACTTTTTCTCTTGCGTAGAACTGACACTTCCATTTCGCTTTAACAACACTATCTTTGTTCTTCAAGATGTTCGTCAATTTGACAACACCCTGTTACAAAATTTCTAACTCCACCCCGTTTGTTTGACCCAGATACTTCACGAGACATCGTCCCTGGGTGAGATGGAGGAAGCCTCTGATGGACTGGAGTACGAAGGAAATAATAACCTGGGAAACACCCAACTAGGTGATGGGCGGAGGTTTATCCGTCGAGGATTTCTGCCAATCCTCGGGCGATACATGTACGACGCCGTTGGAAAAGCGATTGGTCAGGACTTGATTGGTAAGTTGGTTGCGCGTAATACGAGAAACAACTTCCACATTTCCAAAAAGTGGTTGAAAACTTGACATGATATTTTAACGTTTTCAGTCAATCAGCCTTTACATTTGTTTTGAGAACTTTGAATTTCCAGATTGTTCATATTTTCAAAGAATAAAGATCGCTTAGCCCATCAGAAATCCAGATGAAATGGCAATCAAAAATCGTTTTAGCCAGTCCTACAATGCAACAACGAAAAAAAATGTCGGTGCCTTTGAACACTAACAATAATAGTGGACATTTTATAGAATACTTCAATGTGTAACTTTAACTTCAACTTTATTAGACATGTTAAATTATAACTTTACAGTTTTCCCTGGCAACAGCAGGTAGCAGGTCTAATCTAGGCGGGCCAGGATTATTTTAAAAACTGAGAAGAAGACTACTGAAATAATGATTGTAAGTTTACAGTTACAGCATAGGGGAGACAAACAATTTTGTACAAATCATAATTACAAAACTATATAGCTAAATGGTACAAGGTGACTAAACAAGAAAGTTCAGCTATAAACAAACAATGGAATTTGACTTTTGCTGTTAAGGTTTCCAGATCAAGGTAATAGTCTTCACATTCTAAGATGTTGAGCAGTATCATTTGAAATTTCCTTTTTGGTAGTGCCAGAGCTTCGTTGTTGGTAGCTCATTCCACAGTCTCGCACCAACCATGGAAAATACTTTTGTTATCGTTCTGTCTAACAGAACAAAAAAAATTTTCTCGCCTAGCTTCTTGGAAAAAAACGGTTTAAGGCCGTGTTACACGGATCAACTTGCAACAACGCTTTCACGGAAAATCTATTCCAGTGTGACATGTCACGAAACACTGGGTTCGCAAAACAAAGTTATTACTATACGATACGATATTACGATACGATACGGAAAATCTCTGTTGCAAGTTGACCCGTGTAACACGGCCTTTGAGGCTCGGTGACACGGACAAGGGAATACAGGAACTGCGATGCAGAAAACTAACTTTTATATGCGTCTCTTAACAGCCTAACCTGTTTGACCCTTTAGCTTCTCCCGAACTCGCTGCAATGCCATCAGTTGCAGCAAAGATTGCTGTCTGGCTTTGGAAGAACGGTTACAATACTGTGCGTTACCAGGCTAACAGCTTGGGTTCATCAAAGCCTATTCCGCTGAGTTTCTACTGCGATGACACGTGCACGAAGTACGACTTTGCAAGACTGACTTATGCAATCACTGACGGTTCTTCTGGAATGGAGAGTAGACTGCGCTACTGGTCCAAGACCTTGAGTGTAAGTGGATGCTCATGATACTGCAAACGACGTACAAGTTTCATTAAACAAAACAACAGGAATTCTTTTGGCAGACAACACTTGGTGGTTATATTCACATCCTAAAGCAAGTATTATTTCTTCTTAGGCGCTAAATGTCTCCTGTCCAGCGGACGGGGCCGGGCCGAACTGCACTGTGGGGGATAAACAGGGCTCGTGCGTTCTGAAAGACATGTGCATGGGGCAGTACGTGGACGTATGCGGAGTTTGCTCAGGCTCATCACTAATTACATGTTGTCTGGGTTGGTATACTTATGTTTTCATTCAACAATGAGCATATTTCACAAAAGAAACAACACAAATGTTCGATTGTAATCTCTCTTTATTTTTCTATTAGTCTGTATGACTGCCCAATGCCAATCAGAACTAGGCTGGTGGTGGTGGTGCATAGCTCGAAGATACATTTATTAGTAAAATATCTTTATTTGCGGTAGTTTTGAAATACACTCAACGCATGCACAGTTTAAAGTGCCAGAACTTTTCCATGGTTAACTACCTAAAAAGCCCTTTCAGCAAGGAAAAACAGTCTACATTTACCGAGGCGCGGTAGAGCCCATTGATAAAACAGCTTCAAGATTTTTTAATTAAAATATTTTACCGATTACCAAATTCCCCTTGGCTTTTCCTGCCATTTGCAATCACCTCTTATGTACCAGCAGTCTTACACCAAACTTGCTTATTCAAACACTCAAAGATTGCCAGAGTCCACGTAACAACAGTTATAGTCGGCTGTTTTGTGTTAGTAGGTAGTAAATATGAAATAGTTGTTAGCCTCTTACCATTTTAACTCTCCACAGATTGTCAAATTCCACTTGACATTGCCTTTGTAGTCGACTCGTCAGGGAGTGTTGGCGCGCAGGAATTCATAATGACACTCGACTTTGTGGCAAAGGTTTGTCAATTCTTCGATATCTCCCCCCTGACCGGGGGCACAAGAGTGGCACTCATACGATATGCAAGGATATCCGAGATTATCTTCAAGTTTAACACGTTTACCAACACAACAGATTTGCTTAGAGCGATCAGGAATACACAATATGCATCGGATCCGATAGGGACTTATACTGATGACGCGCTGAGACTTGCTCATGAAAAGCTGTTTGGAAATCCTCTCAGTGGTGTCCGCAGCAGGCCCCTGGGAATCCCGCGAGTGCTCGTATTGCTAACAGACGGGGAAACAACGAGAGGATTTGAAAGCATTGTTGAACCATCAAGAACGCTAAAGGACGATGGGGTTAACATCATTGTAATTGGAGTTGGCAATCTTTTAAAAACCGCAGAACTAAAAGAAATCGCAAGCGACCCAGATGAAAATCACGTTCACCTTTTAAATTCCTTCAGCGACTTTAATGTACAACACTTTCAAAAAAGGCTTCAAGAGGATTCTTGTTACGGTGGGCAGTTTAACGTTGTGCTAACTTGTTTTATGTTCTCTCCTTTACAACTTCAGTGCAGCACAAACACATGTTTTACGTAAATATACAGAATTAATACAAACGTAACACACATGAATATGTACCTTTATATGCACGAATTACTTCACGCGATCTCTTTCACTTTCTTGTTTGGGTTTTTTATCCATCAACCCACACATACATACATACATACATACATACATATATACATACATACAAACAAACAACTTTTCGAGAAAGACACAAAGATACATAAATAACATTAATACACACACACACATGTATCTATATATATATATAAATACTATTTTATCATTATGTTAATATTATTATCATTGCTATTGATAGTACATTTTGTTTTTATTTATAATCATTATTAATAATGATAATAATTATTATAAGTATCAAAATAATGTATACAAATGGACAGCATAACTGCAGTAAAACAACCACAACTTTGGTAGGAGTCATTAAGCAACAAAAGCTTTGAACCTTTTAATCTAAACTATATATATATACATCGACTTCTCGTATTCTGTATATATATACAGTAAATATATATGCCGAAAATAGAAATGCATTCTCAAACGAGTTTGGCTTCTATCTCATTTTATTCTGTCCTGATTTGCAAGTTTGGTCTTCCCTTTTGTAGTTGTATCAGTTTAGTATGTCAACTTAGTTGTAGCTTAGTTTTTGTTATCTGTATTAATTCTTTAAGTAAGCGTAAGACACGAATTCAACTGCTGTTGTCATCGCATTCCCCACACAGAGCCGGCATTACTTCAACAAAACATGACCGTCCTTTCCAGTCTCCAAAATAACTCGATCAAGTATTACAAATATTGGGTGGCGACCTTGACGAGCCCGCTGACGGTACAGCTCCACGACATAGAAGGACAAACAAGGTTGCAAGTTTCTCTAGTAACCAAGAACCCAAGAAAGTCTTCTTTTAACTGGAATATCTGTAGCAGTGACACCGACAGTGTGAACAAGAGTTCTCCTGTTTTGGACCTAAACCAACTGGGAAATGAATCATTTTGCTTCTCGTATCCAGATGGTTTTGTTTCGTGGACTGTAGAGCAAAATGAAGGCAGAGCGCAGTTTATTGGAGTGCGCAGCTGTAAAAGTGAATGGCTTTTCGTGTCTGTCGAAGGGATGAAATCGGGTACAAACAGATTCAATCTGAGTCTCATTAAGGGGACCTTAAATGTGACCCTTGTTAACGATTCTGTAGTCTTCGCTGCACAAAATATATCCTCAAATCAATCTTTTGGCAATGGCAAGGTAAAAAATTTTGTTGCTTTCGAACTAATACAGGACTTTGGTACGTCTAAAAAGTGAGTTGTCTGCAAGTACGTTTTTCCATAATATATTTTGATGCAAGTCATATTAAGTTTGTTATAAACATTTAACTTACAAAATCGTAAAATGTAAAAACATAAAAGGATAAAAATCACTAAGAATGCAACTATAGTTTCTACATATAATTAACACTAGATATCCCGAGTTCAACATCTATCATTTGCTGGTGTGATTATAAACCAATGTGATACCTAAAATTAACTCACAAACACGCGTCGAGTATGACCGGGTGAAAATGAAACAGCCAGAGGCGCGCAGCTTCATGATGGGTATAACACTATTCATCCAACAAATATGGATGGAGTAATTGGTTTATTAAATGCCAAGTCAAAACGTAGTTTTTTATTTAATTTTGTGTAAACCGGCAATAAATTTGTTTATTTAAAGCAAACTGAACTATTGAAAATAGAAGGATACACCTATATTTTGTTTTTGAATAATATAAGGCATGACTGATGGTCATGAGCAAACAGTTCATAATTACAGTTGATTTATTGTTTTCAAAAAAACACTTACGTTCAGTTCAGTTACACAAGTTACAAAACAAAAATTATGTAGGTAGAAATATAAATAGTATTGATGAAGATAACATATACTGATGTTAAAGCAGTCCAAATAGAAACCACTATAGACTTACAAAATTGAGACTGCCTTTTATATGTAAGATCAATTAGGATGTCTATTTTAAGTGCTGAAGAAAAAAAAAACTTTCAAATAGGAAATATGGAGGGAAAACAAACAAACAAAAACAACAAAACTAATTAGAAGTGCAGATTTTAATTACTGATATTTTTCGGTTATTACCAAATCATTTAAGTTCTTCATCTAAAGTGATAAATTGCATTTGGGTAATAACCTAGTATACTTACTCTCTACACTTAACCTGTTACAGTCGATGAAAGGCTCACACGAGTTGGAAGTGGGAACGTATGTTGGATCTGCAGTGGCAGCTGCGGGTGCCTTGGCGGCAGTAGCAGCTTACACCATCCTCTCGTAAGTGTTGCTTCACCATACTCATAAATATCTCGAATTCTGCAGTAATGACACCAGTGTCTTCTGAATGTTACCAGGAAAACGATACAGCACCTTCGTACCACTCTTTCCCTAACATCCATGACGAGTACAATTTAGTAACATTGATAAAACATAAACTCCCCGAAAACCCGTAAAAATAACTGGAAAGCATTCATTCTCTCAAGCGTGTATTTGGGCATCTCGGAACCAATTCTCACATGCTAGAAATGAGTAATGAAAATGCCCAGGCAACATGAAAATTTTGTTTCTCTAGTTGGAGAGTAACCAAAACATTTATCTTAAATCTTAACCTTTTGGTAGTATTATAGTATACTTCGAACGTTAAAGGAATTCAGTCGATCATCTTTTTTGCTGTTTGGTCTCAACAGATGCGCAGGCAAGTCCTTCGAAGTAAAATCATCGAAAATTTCAAAGAAAAAGAAGAAAAAGGAAGAATCAGATCTTTCTACAGTGGAAAACGGAGGCGCCACGTGTTTAAAAGAGAACGAAAAACTTTATACTAAAGTCAAACCACCTGACAAGGACAAAACACCCCTTCGGAGTCGGACGAGCATCGTAACTTTTATGATAAATGCAATCCAAAGAAAAAACTCAAGAAATAGTTTTCCAAATTTGGAATTTGGAGAGAACAGAGAATCAGATATTAGCTTGATTACCGTGCAAAACAGGTCACCTACTTCACCATTAGGATCTATACATCGAGACAGTTCGCGCACAAGATTGATTCCATTAGGGGAAAACAGTTTAGAATCAGATGCCAGCAAAATGCCAGGCAGAAAAAAGAATACAACTTTAAAAAATGGTATTCAACGTGGAAGGGAAGCACATGATATTAAAGTTGCTGAGAACGGGCAAGTTGCTTCGGGATCAGTTTCCTCTCGCAGTACAAAACATAACAATAGTAGCCTTCGAACTGAGACTAGCACAAACGGAAAAGGTAATCGTAAAACATCCAAGTCTGTAACCTTTGATATCTCATCCCATCGAAACAATAACACAGACATCATGGGAAAATCCTCACTCACGACGCCAAACAATCACCAGCGTGCAAAAGGCGAGGGTAATCATGGTTCACTGGAAGAATCAACTGAATCCGTTACTTGTACAAGCTGCACTCCACAAGTTTCATCGACAAAAGTTACGAAATCATCTAAAGACCGCAGAAAAGATACTCTATTATCTGATGATGAATACCAACAAACTGAGGAGGCATCGAGCAACTCAGAATTAACTACGAAAGATGATGTTGAAACGGGTAATGAAGATGGAAAGAAAAAGAGATCTTGGAGAGACAGGTTTTCAAAGTATGCCACCAGGAGATATTTCTTAGCAGTGGCATGTCCGTGCTTTAATTACTACATACTGAAGGAAGACGGGAACACTGAGGAAGCAACAGAGAAAAGGTACGAATCACAGTTAAGGTTCCTGTCTCTATAGTACAAGACTATCTAACATGGAACACATTTCGTCTATGTCATATAAGCCGGCCACATAATAGTACAGTGGTGATCTGACAAACAACAAGTTGCAGTCAAGCAGGATAATAAAAGATCTAAGACGGGTTCGACTCTTACTCATTAGAACTGGTGCTTTGATTAAACAAAGAGAATTTTTATCCACTTAGCTAGACTTATTTTTAAGAACAAGAATGTAAGAATTTCTCAACCACCTAAAATTGCAAAAAGTCTTAATGCGTTAATTCAGATTATAACTTATCATCATATTTATCATTTTCGAAAATAAATTTTTCAAATAGGTTTTGGAGTGTAATTCTTAGGATCTTTCTTTCTAATGGATTTCTAATATGTCTGTAACACAACTGTGAAAAGCGATCTCCGTAACAAAATACTTTGAAGAGAAACAGTGCCGTATAATTTTTTAGTAGAAAAAATTAGAAGCTTTTTGTTCGCAGTGAAGCTCAGCAATGAGCGGTACCATTTATCGTAAGATTTTTTTTCCTTGCACAGTCGTAATTTCACGATACATGTATTCTAAAACCAGTACTTGCCATTTAACCCATGCAGTTTTTGTTTCATCCACACACACACAATTGCATATTAAGAAAAAGTCGCAGTACAAGTTGTGTTGCCTCAATAATGAATTTTATGTTAAACTTCTTGTCGTATTTACAAACTTATTTTGAATTTTACTACAGGAGTATGCGTTTCGAACGAGACATGCATTTGAGTCAAGCATGTTGCATTCTGATCTCCCAGGGGATATTCTTGGCAGGAATTGATGCAAAATCAAACGAGGTAAACTCCAGTTACACAATGGTCTTTTTACAGCGCTCTTACAATTATATTATTAACATTATAAATACCCCAACCACTTGCACTGAAGAATTAAAAGTTTCTTGAACCAAATTATAATATAGTTTATACTTGTCGACTCTTTCTTGATTTAAGATTCCAGAAATGGTTAAGCTTTTCGCACATTACTATATTCTTTACGTTTAACATTATCATTTAAAAAAGCTGTATGCCCGAGGTTAGCGCAGTTGGTAAGAACTACGACTGCCAACACAGTTCAATCCCCGGCATGGTTGAGAGTTGAGCCTTGTGACCCACGCACCTGTCGACAAGAGTAAGTTTCCGACCTTGTACTGTGGTCTGTTATCTCTACACTCGGTTTATTCCAGCTGGCTCCAGGCTGTGTACCAGGTCAGGCGTAAACCGTTAATCAGCTGCCAATTGCGTCTGTTCGTACTTTGAATTCGACCTCGTGAGCTTAACTCTTCGCTGTTCAGCCCTACTGGCTTTCATGATGGAAGGTTGACCGCACTACCAACTTACCTACCTTCAATGGGCAGAACATCAACAAACATAGCAGAAAGAATCAAATTATCCAAAAGTGACAATTCGCGAACGAAGCACTAAGTTCCATGAGAGGCGCGCTATATTTTATTGAATACAGTCATTGATGTGCAAAATCATGTGTGTACATACATCTTTACCCTGAGCTAGCTCAAGCTTTTTCAAGGAAGCAAATTAATCCAACTTTACAAACGACCGATACAATAAGCGAGCCCAGCACTTGGTTTTTTACCTACGATTGTGAAAAATGATGAAAACTTATGACCTCCGGTTCAGTGACTTCTATGGTAGACATTTTCAGTAGTATGTAAAATCGTAGTACAAACCGAAAAGCTTGGCTGTGCCTTCACCTGTTATGAGAATGCTTCAGAAGGTTTTGGAACACTCAAGCAGCTAGAAGAGCAGTCGTCTGCGCGTCATATTTGCTTAAGCGCCTATCATGGTTTCTGGAAGCATGGCATGCGTTTTCCCAAGCTGTTCTAAACTAACGACTAACATGGATCGTTTCACATACACAGGCGTTATGTGCCGCCGTTGCGATTTCAATGAACTATTTTTACCTGGTGGCGTTCAGTTGGCTGCTGGCAGAAGCATTTTACTTGTTCTCTCATACTGAGGCATTTTTCCGTCGCCCAGCCAGAGTCCACTTTTGCTACTTTGGCTGTTGGGGTAAGAGTTCAGCACATGACTACATTAACAATTAGAGAACCTGCACAATAATACCTATACACTACATAAATACCTTGTACAGCACACACGGGACAGTACATACATGCTAATAAGTAAATATTAATATTATACCCTCAACTGAGGAAGACTGATAAAAAGTCGAAAGCTTTTCAACACAAGAGTGCAGTGTCATATGACACTGCGACGGGCCAGAGTCTCTTCACTCTGAAAATACACAGCCTATATATAACTCTGAAAGCTGAGAACTTTATATTTGATCCTTCCTACCCCAAACATGCTCTTTCAAACTATTTGCAGAACATTAAAGGCTAAGTGATCTTAGAAAGATAGAAAGCTTTCACTTAAAGTAGTAATTAATTAGCTCATTAGTCATTAGTTATAAAACAACAGTACAGACTCACGTTAAGTCTACAATAGTTTAGGATATAGAGCATTGTTGTAATAGGAAGAATATCGCTTTTATTTGGGATCGTTTGCAGGTTTTCCATTGGTGGTCGTTTTACTTCTTTCTTTTGGACACAGCAATTACAGTAAAAGTCCACAGTAAGTACAACTTCAAACCCTCAGTGATAACAATTTCATTCCAAGCCTCGTTTAATAATTTACGATTACAGTGCAAGCCTTCAGTAAATACAATTTCAGTCAAGCCCTCGTTAAGTAATTTGCAATTACAGTGCAAGCCCTCGTTAAGTAATTTGCAATTACAGTGCAAGCTCTCGTTAAGTAATTTGCAATTACAGTGCAAGCCCTCGATAAGTAATTTGCAATTACAGTGCAAGCCCTCGTTAAGTAATTTGCAATTACAGTGCAAGCTATTGTTAAGTAATTTGCAATCACAGTGCAAGCCCTCGTTAAGTAATTTGCAATTACAGTGCAAGCCCTCGTTAAGTAATTTGCAATTACAGTGCAAGCCCTCGTTAAGTAATTTGCAATTACAGTGCAAGCCCTCGTTGAGTAATTTGCAATTACAGTGCAAGCCCTCGTTAAGTAATTTACAACTGCAGCGCAGCTTCAGTAAGTGCAACCAAGGTGTACGTTTTCAATAAATACAATTATAGTGTAGTATCTCAATTTAGTCACTTTTTCCCAACCAACAAACGAAGTGCATTATTGCTTATCTGATTTTTTAAATAAACATAATTACTTAATTTCATTTTCGTGATATTTAATTCATCCTTTGTGCTTTTCAGTTGCTGGATATCTTTCACCGACGCAACAAGTTGGGCCGTGAGCACACCTTTAATAACTATGAGTCTGGTACGTGAAACGGTAGCGCAAAACGTACTCATTTTTTAGTTAAAATATCATTTTTAAGTTATATTTTTAAGTTTTTAAAGTCTGGTAGTTAATACAGTAATAAGAAACACACATTTAATTCAAAAATACTAAAATACTAATTTATTTCCAGCCGATAACCTGGGAAAAGGTCGCCCTTTTTCCGGAGCCAGGTGCTCGTCTATCTATCAATCTTATAAGGGGTGTCTCTTGGCGTAAAAAAGTTAGATATGTAGGTCCACCTAAACGTAGCATTTCAAAACCAGAATTAGCGTATGTTCAGTGCGCGTACGCTTTAGCAAATATATGGAGGCCATCTTGGGGCAATATTCGTAGTTAACAAAGCAAAGCTCCCTAATTTCAAAATGTTCTTAAAGCGAAGTGGTTAGCTTTCTCTATGTTACTGTTTAGTGTCTTACTTATTCCAAGTATTCCAAGTAAAAACGGACAGCAATACTCAAAGTGGGCTAAGACACTTCATGATGTTTAAAAGACAAGTCGCGATCAAGAGTCGCTCCAAGTGTTTGGAGGGTGGGCTCTGTGTTGAGATTTCCCCATTGCCATTGGCATTGCTTGGCTTTTAGGAGCTTTGACTTGAAAAAAGTTCACAATAAACCTTGGGTCAGACTTTTCTATTTCCTGGTTTATGCGGTACTCTAGAGCTACAAGGCACGAGTTTGCTACACATTGAGTTATACCGATGACCGATTTGTTTATGTCATTAACGAAGATGTTTTAAAAGAATAAGGGGCCTAACAGACCCCCCCCCCCCTGTGGTACACCGCAGCGAATAAAAAGCAGATAGGGTGAATGATGGCTATTGTAGGATGATGTATGGCTAATGAGATTAGGGCGAAAAAAGAGGAATACAAGAAAGGGTGGGAATAGGAAAAGAAGGGAGTCTGTGCGGTTGTTGGAGTTGCTGCTCGGCAGTAATGGTTTCATTCTTTTCAATAAATCTGAAACTGGTTCGGAACAGAAATCTATTATGACCTATCTTTTTAGAGCTGACACCTTGTTTCGCTGTTTTTTGAAGTTGTTCCACTCCCCGTCTGTGCGAGTTCGGCAAAATTTGTGTACACGCGATTTTTCGAACGCTTTTGTTTCCGAATGTTTGAATTCATCCATGGCAGCTGATTGTTTCGTAAAAGTGTATGTTTAATTGGCAAGTACGTGTTCACAGGTTGTTCGTATAAGCATGCCCAATGGGACCAGACGTCATTTACATTTTCAAAAACACAGGCACACTCTCATAGGGTTTATCTGAGGTCTGAAAGAATGGCTTTCTCATTTAAGGAGCAGCCGCTTAGCCGCAGAGGCACATATTGGCAAAAAGTCAGAAATCTTGCATTTGTCTGGTGAGCAACAACATGCAGGCACATAATTAGAACCAAGAATTTCCACTGCCCTTAACATCTAGGCATATCGATTCAATATACCGGTTGGTTGAAGTTTTTTTTTCTGCGATGCGCTATAGCCCCTCCAGCACCCTTCTTCCTGATCTATGCGGTAGTGTGGGTGAGCGAATAATTAGTTGTAAACCGAACTGTCGATCTTACTTTGGTAATATCTCCAGACTTTTGGCGATTAAGGGTGTGCTCTTTAGACTATAGTTAAAGGGAGCAACCTTGATAACTGCGAGTAGGTATGTAAGCAATATGCCACTGGAACTTCCAGTACAAAATATTTTTATAAAAGTTAAAACTTCGTCGAATAGCTAGACACAAGATGTTAGAGAAAAAGCTCAAAAATGTTGATCAAAGTTTTTTTTAACAGGTCCAGATCATTTTAATTGTTCTTCTCTTAAAAACTTTGGTAACCTACAAGAAGGCAAAAAATGATGATGAAACCAATGAAAAGAAAGATATTATTAGGTAAGGAACATAGAATATAGTGCAGATTTCATTCGTCTCTCTTCCGTTCCTTCACACTTTGGGTGCTACTAACCATTCGACTACCTTTTCCCGTGTTTTTTATTTATGTTTTTCGATAATTGTTTTGATGATAGCATTGGGTTTCAACGAAGAATTGTCTGTATTCACTTCTGCAGTAATAGTTTTACATCCGAATACCAAATTACAACAGTTAGAACTTACGGGATTGGATGTTATTTGAATTATAGAAACATGGAGCTCAAACACAATATATTTCGTCTTGATTTTCACTTTGGTATGCAGTTATATCATTTTGACTGTCTCCATTTATCAGTAAGCTGTATGTTGTTAAGTCCCTTCAAAACAGTAAGTCACTCACTTAACTTCGTTTTTCACTTCTTTTAGATCTGGTCTAAAGAGTGTGGCGTGTATTTTTATCACTGTTCTGTGCGCTTGGCTTCTGGGCACAGTATCACTTAACAGTGAAGACAGTACCTTACAGTACTTCTTTGCTTTGTTCAACGCAGCTCAGGTCAGTTTTCCAATCTCTTATAGGATCAACTACCCATTAGCCTACAAAGGAGACACCTATTTTATTATTATTATTATTATTATTATTCTCTTTTATATACCTTCATATGTATAGAATCGTTTCAATCATGTAAATTTTAATATAATGTAAATTGTAAATAGATTATTTCATTCATTCCATTGTAAGGCGTATTTGAAAACCGCATGGTTTTATTTGCGCAGTATAAATGAATTAATTATTATTATTATTAAATTATCCCAGCACGAAACATATGCATCCTATTGGATCTTCGCCATTAGCATTAACGACAGCTGACAATACGCCATTGTACGTTTGTCTATACGGATGGTTAGGTTTATCTCAAAGATTAGGGCTAACTATATTGTTTTTATCCAATAGCATCTCTCGTTCTCAGGGTAGAAGGTGACTCAAACAACAGACAGCTCACGGTAGTCCAGTTCTAAAAACCAAACCAAAGTAAAAGATCGCTTAGAATAATCAGTCCTTCGCTAGCCTGTTATAGGACTTAATTTTACAGATGACAATCTCTACCCAAGGGCGGCAGTACACCGTCGGTTTGAACCGGCGCTCAACTTATTCAATTTATTGTAACTATCGAGAGACAAAATACTTCTTAACTCTACGTCGTCTGCTTCGGGCCTTACTCAAGAGCCGAGACAGAACACGTAGAGCTAAGTAGTGCATTTTTTCTTGATATTTACAATTACTGTTGAATAGCTCAACCGCCGGTTCAAAGACAAAATGGATGTTGAACGGCCGCCCCTATTCTACCCACCGAAAGTTTTTAACTGCGCAAAGCTAAAGATGATTGCAAAGGATGCTGGAAACCGTAACTGGGCGTCTTCTAAAAGCATTTGCTTCACATATTTTTGTCCAGGGAGTTCTGGTTTTCGTCTTCTATGTCGTTCTCAGCCCTGAAATCCAGCAGTTTGTTATGCAAGCCAAAACCTTCATCGTGTCCACGAAGAGCAACACGGTCACTCCTTTCGATGAGCACGAACGGATGGAGATTGAACGCGAGAAAAAGGTTCGGCATTTACACCAATCATATTTTTTGTGCAGATTCTTTTCCTACCATTTCTTGATAGGAGCGTTCCTTTTCCAGATCTACCCAAGAGACTACATTTCGGTCTCCGTTTTGAGTACCAAGCTAATTAGTGGAGATTTTTTTACGATGGAGCAAAATATTTCCCTTAATTTCTCGGCCACCCGGCCGTGTTGAATTCTTCTATTCAACAAAACTTTCGCGACTTTTAAGATTTTTTTAATGTTATTTTCTACATTCTCACAGGACGATGACGAAAAGAATAAGAAAGACAAAAGACCGGAGAAAGGGAAGAAACAAAAGAAAGATAAACCTAACGATACTTTGCCAAGCCAACCCACGGTACGCTTCTCGGAGTATCGCTGTTGCTGTGTAGCAACACACCAAGCCCCAACGGGGACGTAGCGTCATTACTCATGTCAGAGTTGAGTCCTATCTCTCTGCACTGTGTTATTTGGAACTCCCAGAATAGAATGACAGGGGAAGTCAGTTGCAATTCTTGGTACCGCAGAAATCACCTCGGATTTTTTGTTTAGAAAAACTGGGAATGTAAACTGGCATTGGGACGGCTCCACTTGCCCTTCTTATACCTTCTAAGTTTTAAGACATTTTTTACAGAACAATTTTCAAATACTAAAACGCGGCTTTTATTTTCCTTACAAATATTTAGTGGCGTCAAGTAATATATAAAAAATACCAGGTTCATTAATTGATACCCTTTATAATTTAAAACATACTACATGTCGAAAATGAAACCCTTAAACTATCGGACCACCTCCCTCTCCCCTGTGACTGTAGAACCTTCGCTCTCTTTAAAGTGTGTAAGTTTGCATGATGAAGCAGATTCTTTAAGTACACGATTAAGTTAAATTAGGTTTGATTACCTTTCAAATAGCTTTTCAAAACTTTAAGGTGGTGAATTTCAAAACACGTTTTGTAATTGATCTTCTGAACCTAAACTTGGAGTTCAGCATTGACATCGGTTTCTGTTGCAACCTTATCCAGACCGCTCTAGTGAACGTGGAAAATAAACCTGTTGCCGTTTCAAAGACGTCGCTGAACAAATCATCGAAGGTGAACAAGAACGAATCAACCGCTCTGCCTTCAGGTGAGTTATGTTGCCACAAAGAGTTCTATAAGCGAGTTTGACTTCAAAGGGTTCTGGCGGTAGTGTGAGGCCCAAAGGATATTGGTGGTGGCATGTGGCTTCAAAGGCTTCTAGTGTTAAAGAGTGGTCCAAAGGATTCTGGTAGTACGTGTGGTCCCAAATAATCCTATTGGTTGTGTGGCCCAAAAGGGTTTTGGTGGTGGTGTGTTAGCTCGAAGGGTTCTGTTGGTGGAGTGTGGCCCCAAAAGGGTTTTGGTGGTGGCGTGTGAGCCCGAAGGGTTTTGTTGGTGGTGTGTGGCCCAAAGGATTCGGATGGCGTATGTGGCAAAATTGAAAAAGGATCCTGGTGGCGGAACCAATATCCCAGTCCAGTGGAAGGGTAGCATATAGTGTCAGTTTTTGGTTGCGTGAACTTAGTAGATTTTGCCTCAAAACTCCTATCTGGAACCAGGCTTGTTCAGCGAAATCAACCCTTGGTGGCAGTGAAGTAAGTGGGGATGGAATTAAATAACAGGTCACACCTGTAAATTTGGAGTATTGAGTTGACCCTACTGTGAGTTAATAATAATAATAATAATAATAATAATAACAATAATAATAATAATAATGTAATAAGCATTTTACAAAGTTTCAATGCTTTACAAACTAGCTAGGTAAAATTAAATTACTTACAATGTTAAAACTATGCTCAAATAATTAAAAATTGATGTAACTGCTACATAAGACCGATGGAAATCCATTTTCGCATAGATTTTGGCAGCCGCACCTACTGCTGAACATTGTATCTCATGCCTATTAAACCCCAGAGTCTAAAAGAGAATGTAGGCGTTTTCTTTCTATCAAAATTTTTAAATGATGAAAAATGGACGAAGAACCGCACCAAATTTATGAAAGCGACTGACGCGATCCTTATAATAAATTCCCATGGACCTAACTAAAAAATATTTTTGACCGCCGGATTTTTCAATTGTTTCAGTTAAAGACCACAAGGCAGGAAAATCTGGAAATCGTCGCCTCACGCCAATACAGAACGCGAAAATATTTCCGTCCCAACGTGTTACAACACAGCAACCAAGTCAAGATAAAAAGCGGCGGAGACCAAAGGCTCCAGCACGGCAGGGGACAAGTACAAGGAAACCAGTTACTGATAGAAAAGTCACGAATCAAGCGGTAGCTCACTGAAAAGGTCTAATAGGCATTCTTTCTTAAACTCTGGACTGAAGGAACATATTTAGATGCGATATGATATCTTCAGTATCCTCTGTGTTGGAAAAATGTTCGCTGACATGCATCCATTCACTTGTAGTTCTCATACACTCTTTTTTTTAGAAGAATATACTTTATAAGAATATTGAGGCTGAAAATCGCGAAAATTTAAGAATATTTTA
>JAOBYE010184551.1:0-17771 GCA_025403585.1 Parazoanthus swiftii
GATTAAGTTTAACCCAGGGTCAGGCGAAACTTTAAATAAAATTCCTTCTTCTGGTAACACGTCCGGTCTTTCCAAATTATTATTGAAGAACATTTCAAGAAAACCCAATTACGTAAACCCGAAATGACAGCCCAAAACAATCTTTAAGGAGGTAAACACAATCGCGGATTAAAGGTTTTAATCCTGGTTAATTAGTGCAAATCCACTTTCGAACAACCGGGCCCAGGATGTTAACTCCAAACGTTCGCTTTGCCAAAAGTTCCTTCAAAATCAAAAACTATCTAACCCTATCTCTCCGGCCTCCTACTCATCTTCAAAAGATTTCAAATCATTTGTGAATTTGCATCGATTATGGTACTATGTCGCAATGATCACAAATTTGGTTTCTAAATTAAAGTCGAGAAAGTCGACATAATATGGCGTAATAAGTGTAACTTTTGGATTTCAGATAAAACGTCCTTTAATTGCTTAATTCAAAGTTTTAAATTTTAGGTCGGAAACACCTTTGACGAAGCCCAGATGATATAAAACTATACAACGCATCAGTGCCCAGTGTTGCCCATTTAGTTTTATGCAACGTCGCTTAAAATCGCTCAAAAGTCCCCCTTTTGCGCTTTATTCCCCAAGTTTTGCTGAGCTGAAATTTTAAGTGTTGCCGATAATGATGACATTGGCTTCCAAACGGAATAAGCAAGAAGATGGTATGATGTTTGGAACGATGGTTCCATTGGTATTCGTTCTAAGTAGTGTGAGCAGAACTAAACGAGATTGACAGCATGATTGCTTCTTGTGAATTTGGTCAAACATTTTTTGTTAATTATTTTGCGTCATAACGGCGAAACTTTTCCCACCGACTGGGACCGTCCAAGTCCTCCAGTTAAGTTCAATCGTGTACATGCACCAGGGCACAAAGACTTGATTACTTGATTAGAAGCGTGATTACAGGAAGAAGTGCTCCAAAGTTAAGATTTAGTTTTCTTAAAGACGATTAAAAGGGGGTCCAAGGCACGGTCGCCTTGAAAAGACAAAAGGTGTTCATAAACCGTTTTCAACCGCAGCACTTGCATCACTGTTTTATTCAAACTGATACAAACTAGTTTCATTCGGTAAAATGTTGTATCATCGCTTTGGATATAACAAACTATTGATTCATCCACTGGCAGAAAACGTAATATACAATGTCTGCTTGTAGAATACAGTTACAAACGTTTTTTCAAATATATGTTTTACAGTAGAAAACAAGAGTTTTCCGAATATACGTTTTAGACTGAGTTTCATGTCGCTCCACTTCATGCAGTGTGTCTGGAACTGATAACGCGGGTACTTGTATATTGAATGCGTATTCACTAATTTTATTCTGATAGTTCTGACAGCCTCAATCGATAAAGAACGATCCGCGTCACTTGGGATGGAAGTGAGTTTTGCCAAGTCAAGCGTTTTATGCGTGCATTATAATCTAAATCTGAATCTGTTCTGTGCAATTCTCCCATAAGGGATACATGGCACGCAGCATGTGGGATATATGGGTATATTATACACCTCTTCCCTTTCTTCGACAAACCTATGGCTACGTATTCAGTTACATATACACAAAGTAAAATGGTCAAAAAAACTTATATTGATCTGGCTAGATAACCTGGGCCTGCATGTCACTGCACATCGGTAGAAACAATCGGTAGTATTGCACGCACAGGCAGGCAGTTCCTCTTGCCAATGTCTCGTGTCCGTGAAATATTTTTAAAATTGTTGCCATTATTTGTTTACCCTTCAACGAGTTCAGGCTGAGTTCCAAATTTTGTAGAAGGAAAAAACAGTTACAAGTTGTCTAATTTGCGGTGTATAAGTATATTGACACAGAAAAATAAATGGTTTCATTTATTTGAGGTGTGATGGCACTATACGGTATTTGCCGTGCTAAACAAACACGGTCGAGTCGGTCCTATTTCCCGATTCAGTTTTACAATTTTTATATACAGGGATATATGTTGTCTTCCTTCACTGCAAGGTCTACATATATACATGAGGAGTTCAAGTGATGTTCTGACGAAAAGCCAACGCTTTACACCCACCTTTACAAAAACCAACCATTTCAACTGTTGTCGATCAAACCGTACAGCGACAAACAAACCGTATCAGTCGTTGCTGATCAAACTCGATATATTTTTTTATCGCTGTAGAAATTTTTTTTTGAAAAGAAGTCTCACTTCAATAGTAATTAGTCAGCCTGTTTCCGCCGCCCAGTAGTGTACGCGTGGAGTGCTTGAGGCACTTTGGTAAGTGTGTTGTGATGCTGGGAATGTTTCATCTCTGTTCGACGTGTGTTACTGCATGCTTCGTGTTATACTCCAACAATTCGTTTAATTTAACTTGAAAAGGTACTGTGTTAGCTCCTTTTTATTCTAATTTTATAGCCGAAAACTGGTCTAAAAGTTTTTCAAATATCTGACCCATCTGTTACATGGCGTGATAGTTAGTTTTACACTTGCTTGTATGATTAACATTTTCATATAAAATACCTTTATTCTCCTACATTTTCCACCCAACCTGATCAACATCAAAATAAGATATATTCTTACTGGCTGTAGTTCGTTCAGTCTCCCGCCCCCCTCCCCAAAACACACACACCAAACTGAATCTGTTTGCAAGTCACTGCATGACAGACATGCCTGATGAAGAGTCAAACTCAGCATGCGCCTGACTGACCAACAAATCTCGATCACGTCCCATTGAACTGAGATTGAAGAATTATACCTGCACTACTCACGTACACCGCGGTTTATACATATGTAATTTGCACAACTCTCGTGACTAAATAATGTTGGGTCAACCCATTCCATCACCCGACCAATATTGAGTTTGCCTTGCAGTTGGTTGGCGGTCGATTGAGTTAACACAACCTGGACCAGAAGTATTTTATGGCATATTTTTTAAAAGTAGCTTTATCTCGGTTTTAATAACAGGGTTTTTTTGTTTAAACGTCGCAGTTACATGCTAGTATTTCAGTTCTGTTCAAAACTGAACCATATGATTCAAAAGCATAAGTTTCCAACACATATTCGAAGCATACAAGTGCGAGGGTAGCAAAATTTGAGTTTTGTTTCGAAATACAGACTCATTTGCGTTTGAGTCTAGTGACCCTTAATATAGTTTATATATTGAAAAAGACTACCATTCTGCCGGGTCTGAGGTTGAAATTTCTTAAGTCTTTCAGAATCTCAAGTCTCGATCGAGTGTTCTTTAAAAAGAGTTCGAAAAAGGTTTTTGGTTTCGGGATAGTTTAAATGTGTGTCTGCATGTGTGCGACCAAAGATGGTTTCTAAAAAAGACAACTGAATAGACGGCCGTGAAGACTAGAATGGCTTGTTTACGGCCAACTCAATCAAATGTGAAGCTGCCAGAACGCTTCGTCGCGATACTCAATTCCATTTTCACAATTTATAGAAATATACGTTCCTTAGTCTCGCGGCCTAAGGCTGGCGTGTTCTTAGCACGTTATTAGCCGTAATATATAAAAAGGAATAGTTGCATCTGCACATCAGTACATATTCCCTACAAACAGGGATACACGTGTATGCTCAGCCCGAACATTGAAATGTTTGTCTTCGCCGGCGGGAAAACGTGCATACGGTCTCCTTTCTCAAAAACGCTAGTCATACATACGTAATAGATATTCGTCTGTTATACTAGCAGCAAACCTACTGTCGTAATCGCCCAGTATATTTTTATGACAACAAAATCTTTGCAATTGCTAAAACCATAGCTAACTGCAATCTCAGCCACTTTAGTTTTAGAGAACTTTGGTCTATAAAAAAACGTCGCTCAAGCTACATTCTTTCAGTAAGGATAGCGTTTTAGTTTCTCGCTTTTGTACTAAACTTTAAAAAAAAAACAGGACACTGCCCGAAAACTGCAAAGTTAACCAGTCTCCTGAGCCTAGTATTATAAAGTTTGTTGTTAAATGTTATACGCATACATGTACAGAAATAATGGAAACGATTGCTGTTGTTGTTGTGAGTGGAGACTGACATATCCCCACGGAAGAACTGAGAGATCTTTCACCGCAGGATACTCAGTGTTTAAAATTTGTACAAGGTTATTAGAACTCTTTCCTGAATAAAGTAATTTTCTTTTTGTACAAATTGAGTTCCTTAATTAGTTTTGAGTTGACCGACAGTATATTTTGCATTTTGGTCACGTTTGTGTGTACGAAGAGCCTAGGGATATAACAAAAGCGACTGCAGTTGCTTATGTTTTTTAGTTCATTGCTCCACTGAGATTTTCTGGTCATTGGATCAATTTTCAGCCTAGCGCATTCTTTATATTACTGTTTGAAGTTCTTAGCGTTTGTTTTTGCGATGTCGTGTATTTCTTTTAGTTTAAACAAAAAAGAGTCTGAAATAAATCAGTATCAAGTTTACTTGTTATACGCATTTGTAAATAACTTGCTATTTTATTAAACGTAGGCATGCTTAGGCTTCAGTCTCATTGTTTTGATCGTAATTTTCATGGCTGTTACCCGAGCTTTTGTTCTACTTAACAACCTCAGCATTATTTTATGCATTCAGCCAAAGTTGAACTTTATAGGTCCTGTTGTTCGTGGCCCTAAAATCGCTCCATTTCAACAAAAAAGGAGTTGCTTATAAGAACTGATAAACAGTTTTGAAAACTTTTTTATTTCTCGAAAAGAATAAAATTTTCCATTGCCGAATTTCGTTTTAAAGCCTAAGGAATTTATCACTGTGCGCAGCTGGATTAAGTTACGCAATATCAAACGGCAAGGATGATGTAATGTGATGGACGGTCACGACACGTCAAGTAGCGGAAGAGGCTGGTAAAAGGTGAAACTTCCTGGCCTGTGACAGATTTATTGACCTCCTCTAAAGTGCTGTAACAGTTCTTTCGATATTGCGTTTTAGCCTTTCCTGCTGTGGTTTAAAAGTTCCTAGAAATGTGCGGCCATGATTTATAAAAACCTACGTCACATCGTAATATTATAGCTTGATGTCTCAGTTCAAAGGGGCCTGTCAAAGTCATGCCTCACCCAACCTCTGATAAACAACTTCAAAACTATATAAAGAGTTCAAGCCTCGATCTTCTCATTATGATAGTTGCTTCAGAGGTTCCAGCTGAAGAAGTCAAAAGAGAAGAGGCCCATAGCTCTCTCGCCGCTAGTTTCCCAAACTACACAGAAATGCCTTGCTCAGACGGACAGCAAAAACTGCGCCATTCTAACATGCTATTTAGTGACAGGTTTGACCTAAAAGAGCGCCTTGGAGAAGGTTCATTTGGCCAAGTATTTAGATGTGTTGAAAAAGAAACAAAACATGAATTCGCCGTGAAGCAGTTCGACACAACAGGTTTTGCCTATTATAAAGAAGACGTGGACAGAGAAGTTGAAATATGGAGAGAACTGAAACACAGAAATATTGTCACTCTGCACTTGGACATTGAAGATGATGGCTTCAGATACATTGTGATGGATTTAGCCGGTGGAAAAAGTCTGTTTGATGAAGTATTACAACAGTCAACACATACAGAAGGACAAGCGCGCGGTGTCATGAAACAGGTTTGCATTCCGTTTTATATCAATTTGGTTGCAAAACAAAATTTATAGTCATAATAAAATAGAGAGTAGGGACCAAAGCATCTGACCAAGCGTATATATTTTATCTGACACGAACTCCCCCGTGCGCACTAATGACTAATCTAAAAAATGTTAACATTTGACAACTACAGCTTTTACATCTGCTCGAAAGCATTCCCTGAATTCATAGAAGGATCAGTTACTGTTTGGAATGAACTGGGCGCATCCTTAAAAACCGACGGTTACGGAACTACGTGTTTAATTGATCGCTTATTGAAATAAGGGAGCGATAAATCTAGAGTACTAAACTGGCGAGCTAGTATAAAGCGTGGCTGTAGTCTTCTTATTTTAAACTATGCCACAATATATGTTATGCTAGTACCACCCAGGTTAGCCGGGTCATCGGATTATCTGTTTTTTCAGACTCCTGTCTGCTCTGCAAGAATAACGACAGAACACAAAACAGATTTCAAGAAAGAACTTTTAGCTTTGTCTTGTGTATTTTTATTGTTCCAGTTCGGTCAATTCCTAGTTTTCGTTCAGAAAAGACATGCATGCACCAGCTTAAAATATTTTCTTAGAACAATAGCCCGCTTTTGTTTACTGTACAAAAATTGTTTAATTCAAAAACAGCATTTGACTTTCGTGCATGCTGGAACATTTAACATGCGGTAAAATATACCGTGGTTTTAAAATATGGATTAAAAGTAGAATTGTAACAATGCAATACGTTCGTTACAATCAATCACAGGTTTGAAATGAATCAAAACAGGGAGAATATATACAACCAAAATGTGCACGGTTCCTCACTGTTCCGCCAAACTACAATAGGGAAATCAAGAACAGGGATGAAAGAACTTTATATACAGCAAAAGTAGTAAATGAATACGTGTAATCAATCTTAATCCTTTGAAAATAGCAAACCACAACAAACAGAGTGTATCGGCTGAGGCAATTTCCCAAAACTGGTAAAAAATACCGGCGGCTATAATTATGAATTGATAAATCGTTTAAATAAAATTATGTTTATCAAAACTTCAAACAACGTAAGAAAAGATGTTAGTTTAACACTTTCACTGGTTACTAAAGCAGTATGCTGCATGGTAGGCATCAGGCCGCTGTGCTAATTGCAGACTTGACAATGAAATACGGCATTTTAGGAATGAAAATTTCTGATAACGCCAAGTTGCGTGAAAACGGGCTTGACGCAAACATGACAACAATGGAAGAGCAAACGCAAGAATCAAACATATTTTCTTCCATCTTTGCTTGCGTTTAAGTTGTTTTCTGCCTTCACGACGACATCTGTAAAAGTGACGGGAGCTTGACGTGAGAAACGGAAACAGAAGAAAAAGGAAGTCTCCCGTTCCTTACGTTTCCACTTGCGTTGAGCTTACGCTTGCACTTCGGTTCTTTACGTCAACTGTGGAAAACGTGACCGAAATATTTTTTTTGCCAGCTCAGGGAGCTATTTGCATTAGTAAAATAGTATCTTCACAGGAAGTGTGGGGAGGGGAGAGAGGGGGGGGGGGAATTGAGGCCAAGTGTGGCAGGCAACATCCCCTCTGAACGACTGAAGCCTGGAACGAGTACAAATTCCCATTAGCACAGAAGTGTTTTGATAGAAAGGGAAACTTTCACGTTACTGAAAACTAGCCAACATGCCATGCTAACTTGATCTTTTTTCTCTTTCAGCTTTTACGGGCATTGGGATTTCTTCATAAGAAACGTATAATACACAGAGACGTGAAACCAGATAATGTGTTGTTGAATTACTGGCATGACGGTAGCGGCGACATAAGAGTCTCTGTTAAACTTGCTGACTTTGGATTGGCGCAGAAGTTGCCACGTGACTCTGATGTCATCGAGTGTGACGCAAGCGGTGCACCGCTATTTCTCGCGCCAGAAACAATCTTAGAAGAGCCTGTTGGGAGGCCTGTGGATATGTGGGCTTGCGGCGTGATTCTGTATCTCGTTCTAGTGGGATACCCGCCATTTTGGAGCAGCAACGATGAAAAACTTTTATTGAGCATTTTGCAGGGAAAATTCGCAATGCCGTCTCCCTACTGGGATAACATTTCCGAGAACGCCAAGGATTTAATCAGAAAACTCATCCTGTTGAACCCTGAGGAACGACTCACTGCCCCGCAGGCGCTCAAGCACCCGTGGTTCAACGCCAAACAACAGACAACTGTCGTGACCGTCACGCGCGAGGAGCTGGCTAACTCACCCGTCCGCAAGCTTTCTCCTGGGTCACACAAGAAACACTTCTTTGTTGTGGCTTGTGGCATTCGAGCCATGCTGAAATTCCGGCACATGCGCGTGAGGCAGGGTCAAGGCCGTCGACTGTCAATATCCAATCAGATTAGCGTCAGTGATGAGTCAGATGACCAAAGTATTGATGAGGAGGATTTCTTGCAGGAGGCGGAACAACCAACAAGCGCCTGCGCAATGGGGGAGCACGAGGTGTTAATGGAGGATAAGGTTTCGACTGGAGAGGGGAAAAAACTACGACATCATGAGTCGATAGAAAGAGAAATTCATGAAATTTGTAGGGGATTACAAGAAGAACTTAACTTTGAAGATGGTCCCAGTACGACTGATCGGCATAAACTTAAACTTGTATTTAGTGAAGAAAAGAGTGAAGACTAAAACCATTTTACAGTAAGCATAGCAAACAATGTCGAGACTTCCGTGTCAGTGGTGTCGACATAACAGCGGTATCTATTTCTATAAGTATCAAACTGTTCATACTGTAAATTTGTTTATTTATATTGTTACTATTGGAAAATATATTTCAATTTACTTTATTTGTTTCATATTTTTGCGAATATTCACTCAACAAAAACATGACCTTACAAAGTTAATGTGTGTGCGAGTTTGTATGTATTGTAGACATGTCAGAAAAACACCAACCAAGCTCACAAATTTGCAAAAAACAAGAAAAATATACCAAAGTTAAGGGTTTTATCACACTGGGTTTGCTTATCTTGCTTTTCTTCGTCCACTGTGAAAGGTCAATCGCATAATTTTTTGGTCCAAGAAAGTCACACACTTCTTTTGCTTGGATTTCAAAACGCTATCTTGGCCAGATTTTTTCTCTTGCTACCTCGCACGCATGCGCAGTCGTTATTCCGACAGGTCTATATTGTGTATGTAACATCCGTGTATCAGACAACCAACCAATCAATCATCCAATCAGTTAATTAATCAATCAGCCAAACAGCCAATCTTCATTCATCCATCTTGTTAGTTCGTTTATTTATTCATTTGTTCAACAATTCCGCAAACTTTACGCCATACAAACAAGTCATTGCAACCTAACTGTTTGGAACACCACTGAACCAAAAGTATGTCCCTCAAATTTGTTAGTGGTCCTTTTTCCACCTCACCTGTTGCAATTTCGGCGTTGTTAAACACAGGAATCTGAAAAACTACTGAAAAAGAAATACAGCGTTAAGACAAACAAGTTTTTTAAGGGAGCATTCATTTTTTAGAAGGGGGATGGGCCGGGGGAATCTGGGGGTGGGTCATCATGTTTTAACACTGGATCATTGAAATTTTTACACCATTTTTAAAGGGGGCACATGATATTAAACAACAGCCTAGGGGTGGATTGCGAATTTGATACTATACTTGAGGGGGGGGGTTCTAAATTTTTGTATGACCCCTGGCCCAACCCTCCCCCCTTTCTAAAAATTTGGATGCTCCCTTAGATCCGAACATTTTGCTTAGACTGAGTGTGCCTTATCCTTGTAATAAGGGATAAAAGTGTTACCCGGGCAATTTTTAAGGTGGTGCGCATTGAGCATATTAAAAAAACTACCGATATGAATGCACTGTGTAAAAATAAATTGCCTTGCGAAAATAGAAAAGCTTCCGATTTCAGAGTTTTTTTAGTACTCGGCGTGTGAGACCATAAAGTAAACAAAGATTTCCTTGTCAGTCCAATCGAAAAGTGCAACGTTACAGATGCAGACTATGCGTCTGACCGTCAAATACTAAAACGACCCCAATTTACATCTACAGAAGCAACATATAAGGGGCTTCCCCTCAGAAAATTCGGACATGATCTCCCCACGGCCAGTAATATAAATAATCGAATGATCCAACACGAACATGAGTAGTGAAATGTTAAAGGAGCGATTTGTTTTTCGACTCTATTTGTAAACACAGCTTAAAACTGCCAAGTTACCCAGAACAGTTTAAGTTTGTTTTCTTTTTAACGAAGGAGTTTCACCAAAATTTACGAGGTCCAGGTTTTATTGCATTCCCGTGGGATTCCAATAACGTTTTTAGAGTTCTTTTTACTGGGAATATTTGCGTATGTGCTCAAAAACACCCACATTTCAGTTAAGAACACGGTTAAGAACGCACGGCGAGTGCGAAAAATTAAAAAAAAAACTTTTATTTCTATTTTTATAGATAATGGAAAGAATTGTTACTTAATTGTAAAGTAATTATGAGTACAGTGTCACATTTGTTACTGAAAATGTTAGTCCACCAAAAAACTACATCGGCACGGCAAACACTTTTTCCAGTCCACCACAAGCAAACTGCTCCACGGCCACATTTCACCGAGCACTCCTCTGCGGTTGTCCTCCGCAGACAACTCAGTGAGGCAAGGCAAATATAGGCAAATATGGAGCTATAAATGCAGACAAATGATACGTAAAGATGCTCTAATGGCGAAACCATTTGCCATCACTAAACCGTCAATGTCCTTGCATAAATTATTTGCAAAGTAAAGCCTCGCTGAGTTGCCTGCGAAGGAGGCCGGTTCGACACAACAAAGTCATGTTCTAAACAGTAACCTGATCCAATGAGTGGCTTTTTCACGGCTGTGTATGTGGCCGGGCATATGTCTTCTTTGTTTTTTCGGTATCCTCAGTTTCCTTCTGCCTTCGAAGTGTATCGGGCTTGAGAATATTTTAATGCAAAAATAATTGCAATTGATGATATTCATAATTTTCCACTTTCTCACATCAGTTCCCATATGGTCTAGTGGTTAGGATCCGGCGCTCTCACCGCCGTGGCCCGGGTTCAATTCCCGGTGTGGGAAGATGAATATTCTTTTTTTCCTTTTTCCGAACTTTTTTTTATTAAAGCTATAAAAGTTCACTGACACTTCGATAAACATGTCATGGTGACAAAAAGTAATATCAAATAAAATAACATCAATAATTAGAAACAACTTATGCGTCGTATAGTTCAATTTTGGTTCAAAGGAAACGTCGCGCTTGCCTCGATCGTACTTCGGCTTCGGTAGGGTGAGCGACTTTCTCTGTTCGTGCGACTTCTTGTGATTCGACTTGTAGCAAGGCTATGGTTTCATGAATAACCCAAAAAACTGACGTTAGGGCTAACAAATTCTAAAGATCTGGCCGTACTTGGATCCTCAAGGACTAAAACAAATACCTTGTCAGCAGGAATTTTGTTGGGGGGGGGGGGGGAAGCGCAAATTTCGTAAACGCCACATTTCAGTGAGACACAAACACACTCAAGGCCGTTTTTTTAGTCGCTTAAGCATCCAAATGCGGACCTTTTTCGGTCAGCGGGGGAGGGGAGGGGGAGGTGCGTACCGCCCATGCCTACGGGCCTGCTTGTTAAATTTTTGTTAAATCATCGATATGGTCGGCAGTCCAGTGTTTTTGACTTTTCAATTTCAAAACATTTTCAGTTTTTTAATTAAAAAGCGGCTTCCATTTCCTTACAATATCACCATTTCAGAACAATGTCAAAGCTTACCAAAGAAAGTAGTTGCAACAAACTATGCATTAAAACCATGCAACTACAAGTGCCGAAAATCAAAACAAAAATGATTTATTAATTTGATTATACGATATCCTCAAATATTTTATTCAAAATATTAAGCAAAAATTATTTTTAAAAAAAGGAAGACAGCTTTTGTATACCACTGACTATTATAGAATGGAAGTGGATGAGAATAACTCGGCAACTGAGTTTTGCAGCAAATTTGGAATATTTAAATAACAGGCGCAGAAACAAAATTTTCAGAGGAGGTAAGAGAGCTGTATGTGGGCAAAGGGTAGTGCAGGTACAAACTTCTAGGAGTGTACGTGGGCATGCTCTCCTGGGAAAAATGAAAACTTGGTTTGCCTTGGGCCGAATTTCACTATTTTGATGGTGGAGAATATAAAGGCCGTGTTGCACGAGTCAACTTGCAACGACGATTTTCCACGCAACAATGTTGCGAGTTGTGTTGCAAGTTTTTGAAACCAATTCAAAAACTCGCAACATGTTGCCGGGGTCCGTGTTGTTGCGCAGAAAATCGTCGTTGCAAGTTGACTCGTGTAACAGGGCCTTAAAGTAGCTGAAAGAAGAACTAGTAAATCTCAAGTTAGGACAGGCCATTAAATATTGGGGGGGGGAATTGAGTGCATACGGTATTCACAAACACTAATACGCAACTTCTACATTACGGTATCTATAAACACTACCGGTATAGCATTGATGGCTGCATACTGAAGGTGAATAAAGTATAAAGATTGCACAAAAGCTGACACATGCTGAGAAAACAAACAAATATAAAAAAGTCCCTTTGCACCTGAATTACATCCTTTGGATTTTGCAGACTTAAACAGTGTAGATGTGGAAAAGCAGTCTTCATTATAAACAAAATTCATTTATGGATTGTATCAACTGTTGCTTGGATAAACTTTGGTTTTCTGCTCCTCAAAACATCATCAAATAAATAACCCTTGATCAATGCCGAGCATTACTTCCACTGCACTATAAACTGACCAGCTAAGTTATACAACTGGATAGTGCCAATGCAGTTCTCCCACTCATCCCAATTCAAATTGCCATTCCTAGTTTTTGCAATACTTGTGATAACTCATCTGCTAATTGTTTAATCATTTTATGATATCACATAACATGCTACAATAAAGGTTCAAGTAAGTTGTTCAAGCTGCAAATTTCTTAAGTTTCAATCGCCTGCCTCTTGCCAATTGTTCTGAAAAGTAACACGATACAGTTAAATTGCCATCCAACCTCAAACCCACTTTAAGGGACTGTGAATAATATCACAAGCTTGGAAGGGATTTGTTTTCAAATGGAGGGCTGCCTGATTTTCTTGGACTGCTTGGGAGTCTTGCCCTCCCCATGTAAATAGTGAAATGGCCCCAAGAGCGGAGCTGGACTGCAGCTGTTTCTTAATTTAATTAGAATCATTTGGTTCCAGCCCAGTATTTAGGGGTTCAAGTATTACAGTACACATTCTTCAACTACATACTGTTAGCTACCGCTTTGGTCAAAACCTAAATTTATGTATTTTTCTTGGATTTTAAAGGTGATTCAGTTGAACTTGTGAGCCAACCTGGACCTGCCACTGTAAAGTTCTAAGTAAGCAATTGAGTTTTTCAGCCAAGGATGTTTAATTTAAATTCATTACATGAACAGTATTGAAAAAATATACGCATCTTACAGGTTATCAATCAACAATCAGTTGTACAAGATATCAAGATTTTATTTGATTTATTTGCCTTCTTGAGCCTTGGTGAAGACATAGGTGAGGCAGCACTTGCCGCAATACTGTCTGTCAAAGTGACTGGCCATGAAAACACCAGCCCCACAAGACTCATTGGGGCATTCTCGCCTTAAGCGTGTTATCTTGCCATTCTCATCTACTTTGTAATATTTCAAAACAGCAAGCTTAACCTGTGACAGAAACCAGAAAAAGTCAGTAAATAACTTGGCCACAAATAACTACCATTAGCTATCAACATGCTACCCTTGAGGCTTTGGTTTAGGCTGTCTGTAACCACAAAATTTATATGCTAGAAGCTTGGTTACATTTGTCTTAAGATAAATTGTATGTTGACAAACTAATAGGAGTTGGAATGGGCAGAGCATAAGTTGGATGTTTATAAAGGCTAGAAATACTCTCTGAGTTTTTAAGTAAAGACTTGGAGTACTTAAAAAAAATACTGTAAGTCATTGATAAATACTAACAATCTGTAAAAACAAAAGTCATGGTAACAAAATGCCATACCTTCTTCTTCTTGTGTTTGATCTTCTTGGGAGTAGTATACGTCTTCTTCTTGCGCTTCTTGGCTCCACCGCGAAGCCTGAGCACAAGGTGAAGAGTAGACTCCTTCTGAATGTTGTAGTCACTCAGAGTTCGACCATCTTCCAACTGTTTGCCCGCAAAGATCAGCCTCTGTTGGTCAGGTGGAATTCCTAAAGAAATGATAGAAGTATGTAGTATATTTCATCAGTCTATCAAAAAATATCTGGACAATAAGCAAAGTTGAATCAGTGTGGTCCAATTGATTAAATTGGTGATTAAAATGGTGAAAACCTCACTAGAATTAACTAAATGATCAAAAGGAGCTAGAATTGGAGCTGGGGAGCTCGACAACCAGTCTTGTTATCCAACTCATATCAAAATTCTCTAAGCTGCATTTAAGCAAGGTTAAAATCATTCAAAATCTGATTGCACACAAGAATTTTTCCTTAATAACCTTTTAAAGGAAAAGTCTTAATTGTGTGTGTGAAAAATGGAGAACTCAAATACTTTGCAACTCACAAGACATTTACAGGATCACTCAGTATTGTTCTGTCTGGTGTACAGTCCTACTCAATAATTAAAGAAAACCTTGCTCATTATCTTTGAAACATTTACTGAAAGAATGGCTTGAATGGGAAGAGAAAGCCTTTATTAATACAAAAAAATTACACAGAAATCTCTTATCTTGAAAGTGTGGTATATATAAACTATTATTTGTTAGGGGAGATGTTCAACAGCTTAGTTCAACACCCCTCCCCCCTTTCAATATATATAACGGCCCTTTAAACCCCTTATGACTGAACATTACTGAGCTTTTAGGTGCAGCTTCACTGCAAAACGAACAACATCAACCTCAATACACCATTTTTCTAATGTAAATATTCACTAGATCAATTCCTTCGTGGGGGCTAAAAGTGATATTTATGTTGAACTTAAATGATTAATGACTTTAGCCCCTGCAAGGGAACGGATCTAGCAAAAATTTGCATTAGAAAAATGGTGGACTGCATGATCAATGTGAATCTTAGTGTGCAGACAGCTCATGCATGCTCATTACAAAAAAGATGTCTTTAATAGTGGTAAAAACCCTGATACATGGTGCAACTCTTGAGTAACTTTGTAGTGATGTTACTCAGCATTTGTTGAGACAAGTCGCACAAAGCCACTGTACCACATATCATAGCACACAGCAAAAAATCATTCCAAGTCAAGTTGCTGCAACAACTATGTTAAAATAAAAAATAATTATACTTTCTGCAACACTTACTGTAACTTGTCTCGCAATGATTTTGCCAATTTTAGCCAGCCTACATTCTCTGTTTGTTTATACAACTTGTTTTGCAACACCACTGCGAGACAAGTTGCTTAAACAACAGCAGTGTATGACAGGGTCTTCGAGACTCATGCAAGAGTTAGAGTAACTGGGAAACAAAAAAGTCAAATATCTCTCTCCCTTCCACTCCTCAATGACTTAAACTGATAGGTTTGTTTAATACAAAAGCCTCTATGCTAATATCCTGAAAGTATTTGCAGTGGTCTTTTTAATATTCTTGATTACACCTTAAGATTAATATATATATATATATATAATTCTTATCCATACTAGATGGGTATAATCAAGAGCACGACATCAAACTCACACTAGTCCGTTAATACTGTTAGATTACCTTCCTTGTCCTGAATCTTGGCTTTTACATTCTCGATAGTGTCACTCGGTTCAACCTGAACAAAGGCAAGACCGATCTCTATTTATTATGTCAAGTTCAAATCTCAACACTCTAGCACAAGAGCACGTGTAGCACTGATCAGCGATGTCGATTGCCTCTTACCTCGAGGGTGATGGTTTTGCCAGTGAGAGTTTTCACGAAAATTTGCATGGCGCTGCTCCAAAATTACCTGTATGGTACAAAAATGACAACTGTTTACTTTGATGTTTTTTATTACGTTGTTACGCTTTCACTAACTTCGATTTTATGGCTAAAACTCACCCAGAAGCAGACACAAGTTTACAAATGGCGGAAAAGCCACGAGAAAAGGACAATAAACGGGGCGGCCACAGCACAACACAATTTGCAGGGCTATCAGCCCCAGCCTCTCTCGACTAACCAATTCATACACAGGTAGCCCAAGTTTTGTGTGAATGTATTATTTTCTCTCCGTTGAAGACTTGTGATTTTAAAACGGTAAGTGGCCTGCTAGTACAGCGATGTGTATGCAATAGATATATTGAGTGCATTTGATAGTTTTAAAACTGTCGCGTTTGTGGACACTATTCTTCCGCTCGTCGTACCAGCCACCAGGCGCGATCGACCTTTTTGGCGATGGAAAAGAAATTGGAGTATTGTATTGCACTATCAGTGGCCATTTGGTATCTGGGACAGTCGCGGCGAAAATTACAGCAAATGTGAGGGAAATTGTTCAATTTTCAGCCATTAAAACTCCGCTATTATACATCAGATTTTCACAAAAAAAAAGTTGCCTTAAAAACGGTGTTAGTTAAGATCACACTAGCCAAAGTCAATTAGTACCTGCTGTTTACTATGTCCATACTATAGCTAGTTGAGTCACTTATTTCAAATAATGATATTGGAAGACCATTGGAATATCATATGGTTCAGACAGTTCCAATGTATTTTCAGGAATGTCGCTGCAAAGTTTGCGGTTTCACCTCTCAACCAAGCAGTTGTTGAGAGCAGGGCTGCAGGCATGTCGGCCACTGTGCACAACGACATTGAATACAGCAAAGACACAGAGGTTGTTAATGAAAACAATTTCCCTGGTTGAACGTCGCATGCTTGATGTGACGTGGACGGATGGTACAGCACACCAGTACCCCTTTGTGTATCTTCGTGACAATTGTCTTTGCCCATTTTGTTTTCACAAGTTTTCTCAGCAGCGTATCTTTGACGCAGTGTCTGATCTTGACAATGACATTACATCAAAATCAGTTTGCATTGAGGATAGTGGGAGAAAGCTTAAGATTGAGTGGCCTGACAACCATGTTAGTGAATTTGAATCTGATTGGCTCTTTGAAAGAAGTCTTCAAACTAGTGACACCCTTCAGGCAAAAGAAGAGAGAGAACAATATGTCAAAGTGGTGAAGCTTTGGGGAGCTGAACTAACAGGAAAGATTCCACAATTTGAGTTTGGTGCTATCATGAATGATGATGCAACGCTTTTGAGCTGGTTAATCAGTCTTTCTCAAATAGGCCTGTCAAAAATTATTGGCATGCCAGCAGAACAGGGCCATTTGCAGATGCTTGGAGATCGGGTTGGATGGCTCAAGACGACAACCTATGGGTAAAAAAAAATTGTTTATTCATCAGAATGTTGTATAACACAGCTGACTGGAGATTTTTTACAAATCAGCTTTATTTTTTTTTAGCCTAATCAGGTTAGAAAAATAAAGGTTGGTGAGTAAAAATAACTTTCTGCTAATTAAGTTGTTTATTATACAAAAATTTCGGAAAATCCTTGGATTAGGCAAGGTGTTCAGAAAACCATCAAGAGATTCTGAAACTTATGGAAATCTTCTGAGTTTTTGAAAAAAGTTTTCAGAAAACTTTTAAAAAGCATTTGCCAAGAATGATGATTTTTGAAATCTTTCGGAAAATTTTTGAAAAACTAATGAAAAACTTTTTGGTAAACTTCAGAAATTGTGGATAAAAAGCATTTAAAAATCTTTTGAGAAAATTTTGAGAAAATCTTTGGAAAATTTCAGAAATCTTTTAAAAGTTTTGGTTGTGTGCATGCATGTTACATGAGCTGTAATAAGTTGTTAGTTTATACTTTAAATTTTTTTGAAAGAGTTGAAACTGGTTTGTGAACTGTGCAGTACCGTCTAAAATTTGCACTCATTTTGGTGTGAATTTGCTCCCTAAAGATGCTGTGCTGCATTAGTTAATGTTGCGCATTGATTTAGTACTTGTCTATTAGGCAGGTTTGGCAGAACTAAGGAATGGCCTTCCAAGCCCTTCCAATTTTCAGGCTAATTTTTTTCCTATTGAAAAAATGCACATAAAGGACTCCCAAAATGCAAGAAATTGCTTTTCAGAAAGTAAGTGTTAGGTGCCAAAGCATACCAAAGCATGTTCACATATTGACGTCAAATTGCCAATCAAAAATTTTTCCTTGGGAAAAATTTTTGATTGG
>JAOBYE010184662.1:0-17768 GCA_025403585.1 Parazoanthus swiftii
GGATGGATGGATGGATGGATGGATGGATGGATGGATGGATGGATGGATGGATGGATGGATAGATAGATAGATAGATAAATAGATAGAGACAAAGACAAAGAGAGAGATGTCGAGCATGTTTAACACGAGCCCTTGGCTCGGGAGACTGGGCGACCACTCCCTGTGCCTCCGACTTTAAATATTGTACCGTCCCCTCATTTTCTCTTGATTGTACGTGACATGGACGGACAGAGAGAGACAAACACAGACAGACACGGAGACACGGAGAAAGACACAAAGAAAGAAAGAAAAGCGAGATAATTTAAAGAAATAAAAGTTAACGAAAACTTAAAAAAACGAATGAAACTGAGAGAAAAAAGAAAGCTAGAGGTGAACTATTGAACTAATCAGTACTGGGAGATTAACAAGTTACTCGGCAACAGGAGAAACACATCCTAAATTGAGACAAAAAACTAAGCTCCATACTTTATCAAGTCTAATTAAAAATAAATATTCTTTTCTCATTTAAAAAACCTTTCATTACATAATTACAAACTATAGTTATCCCAGTCTCATGTGAGCTAACTCATATTGCTCATATTCATTAAATGTTGTTTTGGAAAACAACAAAGCAAACGATCAATCAAAGCTTCAAAAACTTTTCATTGAGTAGCAACCGTTTTGACAAAGTCATTATAGGATTACCCTTCTTAAAAAACCATTTAGATTTAGACCATTAAAAATACTGACAAAATGTCAAACGAAATGAAGAGATCTTTCGAGTTTGGCGGGATTTGCAGTTTGTATTCACCTGTGCAAACTCCCACGACTTAAAAGTACCAGAAAAAGATCTAGATGTAACATCCGGTTTTCTCGTATAGTTAATTGTAAATGCAGAAAAGTAGTTAATTTATTGTCAAGGATTAAGCATCGATAACAATGGGTTTAGAAGCTCAAAGGGGAATTAGCGGAGAAAACTATTTTTTATTCATTTTTAGCCTGACAACCGATGATTTGATAGAGAAATTTTCAAAGTTCACCTTGGCCAACAAACAAAAACTATTTTGCTGTCACACGTAGACGTGCAACGTTAAATTAAAACCACTTGCTCAAACAACAAACATTGTTGTTGGCACAGGAAATATGGTTTTAAACTGCTAAAACGACCCTTTTAAAGCTCTACCTCCTCTCGCCGGATGTGTGTCCGAGATTGAATTAATATGCATGTACCTTTTTTGAAACGACCAACTTTAAAGCAGTATTCTTAAAACAGGCCACAATTTTTAACCTGATACGACAAAAATAAAATGAACTATTCATAATACTGCAGATTTTAATGTGAGCACATTTTAGTGCTGGTTTTGTTTATTTTCTTTTCGTACTGGTTTTGTTCAAAGTTTCTGAAATTAATTTGAGTTGAAGGCACTTTTTTTAAAAGTTCTCTTCACTTATTCTATTGTAATACTTCTTGCATTGAAAGTCCAGAACAGTTTCTCGATGCCATCGTGCTATCAAAGCTTAATCGCTTCCCAGTTTCCAAAGCTTGATCGTCATAGTTTCCCACCAACATCACAGTTTAGGACAAGACATCTTTAACGTATATGTCTAATTAAAATAAAACTGATACTTCAGTGTATTCTGAACGTTAGCCATATTTATTAAGGCAGGCTCTACTGAGTTGAAATGTAAGTAGCCGATCTCTTTTTTTTGATTAGCGCTATCAACATAATTGGTATGAGTTTAGAAGGCGGAGATAATACAATAAATTGTCAAAGATAAAGGCAATTCATGTGTGGGAAAAGGCAGCAAACGACAAATGATGTTGTGAAGAACAAGCAATTTCGATCCAGATATCATCCCCTTTTTTTCAGAGGAAATTGCTTCGCGTTTGAACGGCGGACCGCAGCTGTTCATTTGAACAACGTTCACGCTGAAATTCGTCAACCGTTTCAGTAATTAAAACGAAATACTGCTTTGAAACTCGGTTATGACTTTATATGTCAGTCGTTACGTTGAAATCCAAAATCCCGATATTTTTATCTTGAAACTGAAACTAAGAGGATTTTTAAAAAGGTTTTAAACAAATGCCGCATCCCAACTCCGCCGGCTGCATTTTAACAAAAATAGCTCTTGAGAAAGACAATCAAATCACTTATGCAAATCATCAGTTCTTGACCTCAGTTTTTGATTTTCTATCAGTATAGATATCCTAGATATATTTTGAAGAGAGAAAAGCTTAATTAGATAGCCTTCTTGAATAAAACATTGTGCTTTTATTTCACTTCTCCTTCATAGGTTCGTTGAACCGGCCACTAGATTTAGATAGGCAAAAACGTTTTCAATCGAACATTTTAAGAAAGCGAATAAACTCAAATTCAAATAAAGCCTTTATTCGTTCGACAAAAGCTGCTTTTCGAGCGAAGCAGCAACGTAAATATGAAGGGGTTCAGACAATCTGTTCAAGGACATTTGCATTTTCCTGCGCAACGACTCTGCATCGAATACTGAGGTCGTTTTGCACTTTTTATGTTTTATAAGAACGTCAAATATTTTGATAACTCAAATGTTCAAATATTTCGGCTTAAAATGTTATTATATACATAATATTATATTATATATATTCTCTATGTCTTATTATACATATTTATATATCAGTTAGTTCACGTATCAACTAGAACAAACTAGCTAGAAGGGGAAGTTAGCATGTGTACCATGTACCAAATACAGAAAATTATTGCTCAGACCCGACACTGTTTATCCGAAGACATACATTCCCTGCCGGGTTTCCATTTGTTATTCAATGTGCATACAATCAATTGTACATACAACGAACATTAGCTCTAACACGTACATTTAGCTCGTTGGTTTGCACTAAACAAAACAAGTAACAGTGAAGAAATGAACTATTTTAATGAATTTATCCTGTATCCGGAAAAAGTTCTTCTCCTTAGCCTCAGATATGTTCCTAGCATGTTCTTAAATGTTGGGCAAATGTCAGCCTCATGTTCTCAAAAAGGCCCGTTTACACTAGCAACTTTTGGTGCAATTTTTGTCGCAATTTCCACTGCAATTTTTCCCCCGGTCAGGTTGTATCAAGTTTCGAAGATTGTTCAAAATCTTGCAAGTTTCCTGGCACTCAATTTCACGGAAATTGCAGGTACTTTACATGTACTTTTGGAAGTAACAGCGCGAGTGCAAGAAGTATTGCAGTGGAGATCGCGACAAAAGTTGCGCCAAAATTTGCTAGTGTAAACTGGCCTTAAAAAGAGTGTATTTGATGACACAAACAAGTGTGAATCAAATCAAAAGCCGAACAGGTTGGAGGTTTTGTGTCTAGCTGCTAGTAAATAAAACAAATAATAAAATGTCGGTGATAAACACTTAATGATAACCACTCCGGTTGAAAGATATTTAATGGCACTTTTTTCAATGGAGTCTGAGGCTTTGACAGGTACCCGAGCCAGTATCTATTCATACAACAATCGTGCGGTGGAGTGATCACTATCCTTGCATGCTTTTTGCTTTAATTTATAACAGTGAATAAGACAATTTCTTGACCTTCGGCAAATCTTCACACTGAAGACAGTTAGAACCGAACATTAAAGTATATGAGCGGTCCAAGCAATTATAGTAACGGTCTGTATTGGGTAATTAACAGTGGAAATATTGCAAAACGGCCCTCCGGCCTATGTGAGATTCTCGAAAATATTTTGTTTCTTTTAGTAATACAAATATATAAAAACTGTATACACGTGCAATTAAAAAGTATGCTGTATCACACTATTTCGGAAACCATGGTTAAACAGGGACTGAACCCGAACAATATCATTTGAAACGAGTCCAAACTGTACTTAAACGATGAAGCCTGCAGTTTTTTGTTTGTACTGAACTCTTGCTTCAGTTCTTTTCGCCCGGTCATCTCGTCGCCCGAATCAAATACGTTATCCACTTTCATTCTATATATATTTCAGTTTTATATTTTAGGCGAAACAAATACAAAGAAAGAGATAAAAAATCAATATGTGATCTATCAAGGAGAATGGCGAAGTTCCAAAATAAATAATTAACTATAGTTATCACTGGTACAATTCAGTTTTTAGTGTCCAGTTTTTGGTACTTTCACTGTAACTAAGACAACCCGTAATTACAACAACCAAACAAAAATTAATCTTTTTTGTTTTGCTCCTTTAAAAAAAACGGTTTCTACGTCCATTCTCTCTTTCACATAAAAACTAATTTAAATATCTTCGTATAGCCATGAAAACTGAGACAATAAAGGGTACGAGAACTTACCAAGTTTCAGTCCTTCTTGAGTTCAACTGAACAGGTAGTACCGCAAAGTTATTTTTTTCTAGTAAAATTGAGACGTGGGATAGTTTAGACTATAGAGTTTCTTTCGCCCGTGACAGGTTTCTCAGCTGAGACTGAACAATAATTGTTGTGAAGTGTAGTGTTGACATGACGATCTAAGAAATCACTTTGCAAGAATCACTACTACCTACTATTGGTAAACTGGTAAATGTTAATACTAGACTGCAGTATATTTTTGCTCTACTTTTAGAATTGAGAAAAAGAGCTCAGGCTTAAGTAGAACCGATTAAGAAAGGAAGCGACCCATTTTATATCCGGTTTTCGGGTTTTAAAAGGGAACTGAAAATGAATGACTGGAACCTTCGTGGCATCGAGGATGGTGTTTTAGTCCACCTGCTTACATTAATAAAAAAGTGGCAAGCTTACTCAGTGTTTAAGGATTCAATGTTGCTCCAAAAGTACTTAGATTTTTCCGTCTACCGGACTACATATCGCTTTGTGCGCATTGCTATAAACATTTTAAACCCATGTTGCGTAGTAAACCATTTGGCCTTAAGACAATTTGATTCAACTCCAGCTTTTCAAACAACATTTGACACTTTCAGAAACAGAAGGACAAAGACATAGAAAAATTAGAAAGAGACAAAGGCAACAAGAAAAGGCTGGCCTACAAGTTAGGTGAGAGACCAATGGAAAGTTGAAAAGAAGAGGGTGGTACTTTTTGTCAGATGGTCTACAGCTCGATTTAATGGCCCGACTTGAAAGACCAAAGGATTCGTAATCAAGGGGTTCGGTGCCTGATAAGTACAGTTTTCTTCCAGATCAATGAAAGCGTTTAATAAAATTGGAAGGCTAATGTCGATTACATAGTCTATTACAGAGCTAATAATATGAAAATGATAAGTTCTGCCTTGTGATATTTGCTTACAAGTAGGGTGTCACTTTGAATGGATTAATGTGCAGAATGTATTGATTCAGCTTTGCTTTTGGTTATCTTTTTCTTTCTTTTGCAACTTTTCAGCAAGCTTGTTGAAAATACCGAAAACGTTAAGAACATGTGCTCACATTTCATGTTGAATGACAAAAAAACCCCTCGTTTTGTTTTTCATTCTCCAGGAATTGAATTTATGCGGCCATTCGAACAACGTTAAATATATATGTATATATATTTATACAACTTTTTTGAAGAAAGTTTGACCCCTTTTCGAGATTTTTAACATAAAAGATATGACCCAATGGAATTATGGAAAAATAGCCTGTGCTTAATTTCTTCTTTGCCGGTGCTTGACTGCTTGAATTTTTGCAACTACTGGAGCGGTCCACGGCTGGGGGGGATTAATCTTGAAAGTTTTGGAGATGTCGGCTCCCACCCAATCAAATATTGGCCTTCTCAAATGGAATTCTCTCCCCTTAGTTTTTGTTTTCTAGTTTTAACACTTCCAGGGGAATATTAACTGTTTCTAGATCTGTAATGCAAGAATCCATGGTTTTTACTATGCGGATCCTATACACAGAAACTGGCGGAGGAATATCTAAATAAAAGTCTCAATACCCCAAATTCCATTGGGTCATATCTTATATGTTTTTTCTAAAAGGGGTCAACTTTTCCGGCTTCAAACGGGTGTATATTTGTTATATACTACATATATGTCATATATATTATATTTTATTTTTTATCATCGACTTACGATTGCTAAAGCTGGCATTAAGAAAGCCGGTCAACTAAAGAGCAGATGAGAAATTTCAGTCACTTAAACAACTATTTTTACTCTCACTTCTTACAAAATCTAAGCATAGTACATGTTCTACTTTGTATTTAATTGTCGTTTCTGTCAGGCTCTGGTGCAGCAGGTACATAGACTAGCTCGGCCTTGGTCATGCCCGCTTAATTCGCTCTTTTCAAAAAGAGGATTATAGAAAACATGTAAAGACGCTCTAATCCTCTGTATAAATGGCGGTTTAAAAATTGGATTCGCACCCGGTCTGTTAATTTCTTTAACTTTTCTTGTGCTCTTTTCAGCTTTTTATTTGAATTATAACTGACCCACGTGATGCGGGAAAGCAACAAGTTCTTGAATGTCCCCGCTGTTATCTTTGAGTAACAATGATGTTCAGTAAAATTGGCTTGATTCCCCTCAGTTCAGTTCGCTCACTAATTTTAGATTCTTGTAGTTCTAGATTCGAAGACAGTAAATATTCTTTACCAATTGTTTCACTTGGCCGTTCGGATTAACAAACAATTCTAGTTTATGCGTTCAGTTTTCTTGCGACCGGTACTTTTTATATTCCAATTGTTTTGGAGTATATAGGGCCTTACACTTACAGTTATAACTGAACCCCTGAGTTATACCTCATACCTAGGAGAACCAAAAAGCCTTTCTATTTTGTAAGAATCTTCTGGAGCTCCGTATCCATTCTCAAAATAACTCAAAACTTCCTTTAATGTCCTAAATGGTTATGAAGCCTTGACCACGTTAATAAAATGTTGTCTTTCACCTGTATTCTAAATAACAAGACATTGTAGAATGCTGCGTTTCATTTGGATAAAGCAAACACACGTACAACGCTCAAATAAATTATTTTTAAAATAGTGTAAACAGGATTACACTTCCAATGTCTGGAGACATTTGTTCTTATTTGCAGCCCACCAGAAGCGGAGGATAGTTTAAGAAGCGTTTGTCTTCGAAAAAAGAACGAACGATGAAGTCTTGGCAAGTTGCCCTGCGCACCACGCAGAGAACACCCTTGGACATGTGCTTAGGACTCCCAGAGCTTTTGGCTCCAGTAGTTGGGGTTTCGTGCCAAACTTTCTAGTCCGCGTGTGATCGTGAATGGTTTAAATAACATGAACTTGTGATCGGCAACACCATCGCCGACTGTCTGAGCACCTCGCGATACTTTTGGTGTCTCTTTAATCGCCCTTGCAGACGTGAAAATAAACTTTGACGAGTAATGGTTAAGTGGACACGACATTTGTCCCTGCACGAGACTTCTGGAGAGGCCAAAAGCCTAAGTTATTTCAAAAGTCTTAGAACGCTCGCCGACACCTTAGCAGATATCAGTTTTCATCACTTGAAAATTACACTTGACAAAACCATGTTTTCTGCAATTTCTTTGTGAAAAACCTTTCGAGAATGTTCGCCACAGCAATAATAGAAATGTCTTTTAAACATGCCACACAGACAGAATGAAGTAATTTTGCTATTCAGTTGTGCAAAACAATCGGGCAATTACGATGGTTTATCGTTAGCAACCTGAAAATACGTGTTAAATACAAAAGAAAAAAATTAATTTCCCTCCGCCTGCTTAAGGGATCATTTCAGTCGCATGGAAACGGTGCCGGCCAACATTTAAAATCAATTCAGTTGGTGAAAATAGAAAATGTTTATTTCAGCCAGCGTAATTTAAAATGCGGTACGTGGGCACCTGGCTTTGAATATCATTATAAAAGAGCATTGTTATTATTTCCACAGCTGAACAATGACTCTCAATTTCCTGAATGAGGGAGCCACTAAAATGTTTCAATATTTTATATCGCGTTTGCTTTGAAAGAAAATTTCCTCGAACAGTTTTCCTTGAAATAGAAAAGTGATTATTAAACTTCTTGGTTTCCACAGAAACACGCTTTGAAGTATTTAAGCCTTACATCCGTCCGAATCTCAGATGAAATTTTTAAATAAGCAGTAACTGAGCAAGCTTTAATGGTATGAAAACTTTAACCCTTAAAAATGTGACGATCCAAACAGTGATCCAAAAGAGAAAAGCGTTTGTTTTGAACACCCAACACTAAACGGTGCAATTAGTGATAAATCGACCAATATAAACCAAGTCAAAGTGACATTTTTTGGCGATAGGTTTAATATAAATAGTAATTACTTGTTTGGCCGTGGTTCTCAACTGATTGAATAGTTCGGCTCAAAACTTCCTGCAGCGTATTATCTACAAAATTACATTTCTATAGCAGATAAACTTTAGTTTCTTTAAATCACTTTCAAGCATGTTTTAGTATATATAAAAAAAAAATTGTTTGGCTCTTTATATAAGTGATTGGCGCAGATGGCCAAGTGTTTCAAAAGTAGAATAAAAAATTAAAACACCGAATCTGGACAACGCGAAGGGGTTTCACAAAAAGGGGGGATTATAGCGCATATTTTGTTAAAGCTGGCATAAACAAATATATCAAACAAGAGCAATTAGGGTTGCTTAGTTGTCCTGATAAGCTTTATTCTCCTGGATTCACGTTCGTACTGTTTTGGTTATCGGACTTCGTTTCTGGTCTGATAACCTCAACATGTGGTCATTACACGAGTCAATAATTTCAATAACAACCTACACAGCAACAATGGAGAACAGGTTTCGCCGTTACTGAAATCGAACTTTTTGAACACATTTGAAAAACAGCCCTCTAGAGTGCTCCTTTCTTCCAATTTTGTACCGTTCATGGCTGTTGGGGGATAATATAAGGAAAAGGGGACATTTTTTTGTCTAGAATGCGTCTTAGCGACACGTTCAAAAACAAAGCAGTAATTATAGAGTTTCGGCGGCGCATGTGATTCGCGCAAAAGAGAAAGGGGTTGCTTTAACGTACGGAAAATTCCCGCCCACTCGATAGAATTTGCTTGCCAGATACCTGTCAGATGTGTTTCAACTATTTTGTTCCCACAAGATTGGGGCAAGGAGTATCCCGTTTGCGTATTTAAACGATACACTTTGTAAAATAGATCTTTTTCTAAACTTTCTCGGAAATGTCTTAAGGTTTTTACGCCGGAGGGGGGCTTTAAAACCGGACATTGCACACTGCACTGCGCACGGGGCGTGGGGATGACGATTGCAGTGTGAACGTTTGAATACAAAATGCTAATCCCTTGAAACTACTCGGGTTATGCAAAGCAATGAACCTCGAGATGTAATTTGCGAGGAATCCGTTCTTAATGAGGAGGTTTGCGGTTGTGATTTCCTGTGCAAAAGTTTTGTTTGTTTTCGAATAGGGTAAGGCGATCGAAAGTGATTTGTATAATAAAAATATCATGACAAGTGCGCGCTTCGCCAGGCGTCGAGATCCACTGGCTTACATTAAAATATGTGACAGCGAACATGAAAAAGGTGCTAATTCTTTCAGAAAAAGAACACAAAACTGTCACCTCGTGAATGTACTAGATGTCAATTACACTTGTCAAGCATTAATCTTCTTCATGCTGATTGGCTGCCAAAAACCCGTTAGCCAATCATATTCGAAGGGTCATTAGCTCTTAAGGGAACTATAACTCGTTACAACGCAGCTGGAAAAAACTCCAACAACAATACGAGAGTGGATTCCGGGCAAACGTGAGTGGAGAAACATGGCTTACTATCCCTTCTATCCGCGGATGAGAGATTTTCGTGTTAGTTCGCTACTTGAAAGCTGTTCCCAGTTCATTCCAGGCTCGTCATCGTCTGTCCCGAGCAATTTAAACTCCAATTCACCCTATCCTTATTCTCACTACCATCCTCAACAGATGGCAAAACAACCCCCACATTTTAGCCCCTCGGCTGTTACGCCGGGGCCACAGCAAGTCCATCATATGTCCATTCATGATTCTGAGTATGATAACATCGAGGTTGTCTTGGAAAATAAGAAGCTGTGGGATTCTTTTTCTGATGAGAAAACGGAAATGGTCATCACAAAAGCGGGAAGGTAAGTAGTGGAGTCACTGGTTCGGCGAATTCTCTAATCTTAACACTGGCCTATGTTTCACTTGCTCTTGATGTGTTTTCACGGCCCAGTATCGTGACAATTTAGACGCCTCGGGCAAGTTAATACCAATATAGAACTTATACTGTCCAGGATTGCACTTTCTACGGAGCATTTTGTCGATTTCACCAAAGGCTGTAGATTTCACAAATCGATCTGATGCCATGCTTTTCTGTCTGATTTCTTCTTGTTCTAGGCGTATGTTTCCCGCGATCAAATGCCGTATTACAGGTCTTGATCCAAGAGCTAAATATTTTCTGTTGATGGATATAGTCCCAGCAGACGACTGTAGATATAAGTTTCACAACTGCCGCTGGATGGTCGCCGGAAAAGCTGATCCAGAAATGCCCAAACCACTGTACGTTCAACCCGACTCGCCTAGTACAGGCGCTCAGTGGATGCAGAAGACGATATCCTTCCATAAAATGAAACTAACGAATAATATAGCTGATAAGCACGGATATGTAAGTATGCCGATCTCTTAGTTGAAATAACTGCTTTTGAAATTCCGATCAAGTTGAACACGAGTATATCTGGTGTAGAAAAATCTTCTGGCTGTCCCCCAACTAAGGCCCAAGGTTTGATAACTTATTTCTTTCGAATTTTTCCTACAGACCATACTAAATTCAATGCACAAATATCAGCCAAGAGTGCACGTTGTGCGAGCTGATGATATGTACAAGCATCCATGGACAAACTTCAAGACGTTCACGTTTCCCCAAACTTCGTTCATCGCCGTCACAGCGTACCAGAACGAGAAGGTAAGTAAGATATTTTTCGATACTTCCCACCAAGGTGGGCGCGTTTCAGAAGATTCTTGCTCGCGCACTGCAAACTTAGCCATGTGGGTAGTCGAAACATCGATGGCTTTTCCGTTTAAAAATATTTTATCGGGTTAGGGTTGGCAAAATATAGTATGTCTCTGTATATTATAAAAAACAAACACTTTGATGTGGAGTTGTCATTGTGATTATTATGAAAGAGCAACAAACCTGACACAATTCAGAATAAGCCAACGCGAATGAATGAAATAATAAAAGAACAGATGAGGGCAATGTTTTGTCGATGCCAACAAAGTAGTATTCATTTTTAGTCAGGTTTTATCGTCGGCAGAAGCAAAGTTAGTTCCCGCGGGCCGCTTCATATTTTGCCGAACAAGAAAATCTTTATCATAGAATGAATGAGAAATGCGTATGGCTTTGAAGAAGTTAGAATAAAGATAGTTGTCATTGCCAAGCAATACAACTAATCCATCTTTTTTGTTTTAAATCTTTTGAATTATTTTCATAAATACTCTTCTTGTTCAGCGCAACCGATCGTTCTTCAATCCCCTTAGAACTTGACATTTACAATAATATCGCCGGATTTTAAATTTATTGATATCTTAATTTGTTTCATCATTTGAATCGACAGAGTGCTTTTGAATACAGTCGCGTAGTAATAAGTATGCCAAGTTTTTCCTTTGTTGCCTTGGATTTGTACGGGCCGTATTTAGGCAAAATGTCAGCGAGTTCATTGCTATCTTACAACGCCTGCAAATTTCTTCATGGACAGACGCAATTTAAATTTGTTGTTTTGAAACACAAGAGTTCTCTGAGCAGGTAGTGGATAATGATGAGCAAAAACTATTTCTTTTCTTTCTCGTTGTTCCCGAAGTGTAAACCTTTCCTTTGCTCTGAATCGGATTTTGAAGCGTACGTTTCCTCGCTAATCGGACTTCTCATTTTCTGATTCTCATAGGTTACTAAATTAAAAATCGACAACAATCCATTTGCGAAGGGGTTCAGAGAAAATGGCGCTGGACATCGGAGACGCCTTGAACGCAGGTAAGTACTTCGTTTCAAATTTCATTCAAAAAAATCACTTTCATTTTGTCTAACTTCCTAGATCGGAGTTCCTTTTGTTATAAGCCTCGGAAACTGGCTCATATGACTGAGAAAAAAAGGTAACAAAATTGAGACCCAAAGTTTGTTGTAGTTGAAAGATGTGAGAACAACTGTTTTCACACAAAGAGCTGTGAACAGCCACAAAGACTTGACAAAACATGTTTTCTGTGCGTGATTTTCACACTTGCGTTTCTCGCCTGTTTTAATTCAGATCTAGCAGAGGAAACGAGGGTGGAATTGTAGAGGATGGAGACGAATCTGAGGAGGAAAGAATTGAATCCGAAATCTTGGAAGACAACGTTTCCGCTCAAAGCGCAGGTTAGTAAATAGTGTCCGTTGTCTATTGTTGTTGAAGCTCCCTCCATGAAATGATAAAAGATTTCAATTTGGGGGATGTAAAGAATTGCAATTTGTCGGCAAATTCCTGCATTAAATTTGCCAAGAATAGGACTCATTTTACTTGTGCATAATCAGGGAAAGTAGAAACTTTAAAAAGTATACGGCTTTGTAAACCGGTTGTTTCACCCCATTTTTTTAAATTTAGCGTTATGAAAGTTTACAGCGATGAACACCTTTCGTAAACTGTGTGACGTTGAGCCTATTTATTTATATCCAATAACAACACCATTTCTCGAGAAAACGTTTATTTTGTGTCGCTACAACTTTGTTAGCAAGAAAAGTTAGCAAAATGAAAGAACGATCTTCCCAATAAGTCAGCAAGTAGAGAAATAATTCGATACCAGATACCTGTTCCGTCTTTTTACGACGACAGAGCTTTAAATTACCAAGAAACTTTTTTTCTGTTTCTCTTTGTTTAGAAACGTTAGTTTGAATTTGGTTCAATTAGCAAAAGGTTTAAAATATTCAGAATAACATATTTTTTCTCAAAACTACAACCCTCTGGAGATTGTATGATTTTTTGCTACATGACCACTCAAGTTGAGAGTTAATTTTATCTTCCTGATATCTGTTTGACACTGATTGCTCCGTTAAGATTATGAAATCCCTTGGAGCTTCTGTGCAAAAGCCCCACATTGCCAAGATCTCCCTGTTCTTTTTTCCCCAAAGCGACCAAGTAAACTGATTTAGAACTTAAGAATATACTTTTTAAGTCTTCAACTTTGTTTCCTTACAAATGGATTTAAAATTGACCTTCTGTACCTGTTTGTTATTAAAAAACGGGAATTTTACCAATTTTTCTCTCTAACTTTTGATATGCGGACTTATCTCATTTCTATAGTAATTGATTGCATTTAGAACTACGGCTTTCCTCTGATTGTAGCCAAGACTTTGATTCTTTCTTGGTTCATCTAATCACGGGAGCTATTGTTTGAACGATCGTGGCCTCGCAATTAAAGTACGAAAATTGTCCACAAACACCACACAGCTGCTTTTCGCAAAGAAAACCGAAAATCGGTTCTCTTGTAAATGTTTTGTTTCTAAACAGTACTCAACCAATAGTTTACAGCAAACCATAAAAACAGATAGATTTGTCCTTAAAATATACTTCTAAACATCAGTTGGACTTGTTCTGGTAAAAACCTGTTCCCTTTGGATTTGCAAATCGTTTTGAGCAATTTGTGGTTGCAATGTATGTGGAATCCGAAATGACAGCTGCCAATCTACGAATGAAACCACGTCGGTTTGGTACCAATTATGGATGCTATATAGAATTCTCTAAAACTAGTGTCTTTTTTCTACATCTTGTGTCCTAAATCTTTTGCGTTTTTGTAACAAATTCTAACCTACCACAATACACAGCCCATAGATCAAAAAAACTTCATCTTGACTTGTTGTTACATTTAAATTGTGTTCGGAAGTTTCGACAAGGCAATTGCTTGGTTTCTTTCGAAAATAAAAAAGAAAGTTGAAGACAGAAATATCGGGAGTATACTGTTGGACAGACACAGCCTGGACTGGAGTGAGTGAATAAGTCAGTTAAACAATGAGCTGTATTTAGAAGTAAGACTTAATTACAAGTACTACAGTTTACTGAGGAATATATCAGAGTAGTGATGAATAGGCCCGTAGTGAAAGTGATGAAGGGCAAATGCAAAAAGAGAAATGATATAAGATACAATCCAACGCTTTTGGTCAAAAATGGACATATTTTTCACGAACTTTGTCCCCATGCTGTACGATCAAAATGGAAAACATTGTATAGTCAGTGAACCTCGGAGAAACGATTTTGAATCAAAGGAAGAATCCTTTTCAGTTAGATGAAAAGTTTCTCTGTTAAGGTCGCACCCTAGTTAATGAGATCATTTGAAACACTGAACAACTTGGGTGGATTTTCGCCGCAGCAACCGACACCTAATGAAACTGAAGAGGGACATTTTTTTAATGTTACACGTCCCCATAATTTTCAGTGCGAGTGAGACTTGTTTGTGCTATGGTTACGCGGATAGTAGGACACTTGTTCTTCCTTGATGAATTAAAGAACTTCAAGAAACTGTACAATCTTTGTAGCAACTTAAAGCTGACTTGTTTCTGGTTAAATTTAAGATATCAACTCCACCAATTAAAACGAAGACCAACCGTATAAAACATTTTTGATGCCACAGAAGTTGACAATGTTTACTGATTAAAAACGGGAAAGATTTTTACTGACAACACTCGAGATTCTTTAGACGACGCTACTTCATAGACTGAAGCCTTTGGAAAGAGAAAATATAAGCGTTCTAAAATTCTGGTCGAAGTACAGGCCCTCAGTATGGCGTCACTTAGTTTTCTTGTTTACTGCAACTGTTTCTGAACCTGAGGTTGCGTTTTTTAACAGTGCCAATAAACAATGGAAAAAAATAAACTTTATCAAGTTTTCGGCGTCTCACTGACTGAAGTGTCAAGCATTTTGAGCCTTCTCTCGAATTAACCACCAAAAGCAGCAACGTACTTTGTAACTATCGCCTTTGCTAGATCATTTTTCTAAATTGAAACACTATTGCTTCAGTGAGCAGTAAGGCTTAAAGATAAAGTATCCATCCTTCAGTCCCCTCGCCCAAGTAATTTAAGGTATCATTCTCTTGCAGCAGTATGTAAGTTCCGCGATTTTGCCGTTAAAACATGTGCTGGCCTTGATTCAAATGCTGTTGTATCGTTCGACATAAAGCGCACTCGTGCTGGCATCCTGTACGTTGCTTGAGCTCGATATACGACAATATTCCGCCAGTTTAAGACTGGATCATTTTCCGCCGGCTGAAACTAGTAAATTATTGTCAAACAGAATTAAGTAATATATTTTTGGAAATTACTAGATTTTTGCATCAAATAATCAGAACGCTGCAACATGATTAGGAGTAAGTTCTGAGCATTTAGGATTTCAAACCGTCCTGAGTATCAAGAAACAAAACTGATTCTCAAACTCTATCGTGCCCGTTAACAAAGAGAGTTGTTAAACTATGTTGTTTCCGAATATCGTTACTTATCTTTTTTTAAAATGTGTTTTAATGATTGTAACAGAGCGGTATAGATATAGCTCTTTGAAGATAGAAAAAGTGACTTCTTCTGACAAAATATCTCTTGGTAAAAGTTTATCACATTTCACTTCGATTTTCAGTGTAGAAGCTTTATTAAAAACAAAAGCGTCCAAAACATTATACAGCATGTTCTAAGTTTGCAAAGGGGAATATTTGATCCAACTTTGTTTAAGCAGAAAGCTTGGTGCGGCCCACTCTTTACTCGCTTTTGACCAGATCCTTGTTGGGAAAAATGGTCGCCACATGTGTCGTGTGACGTGTGTGCTGCGTTGTCCATGTTCTTATCCCATTTATTTAGAAGGCTGTATGTGAAAATAAAGCTGACGTGTTAAAATTTACAGGTTAGAAAAAGCGAACCGCTAAAAAATAGTTAGCTCACTTAGGCAAGCAGGTGGGAATGTTCTGGCAAAGAACGTGAAAAATTTGTATTGAAAAATTTGCACGTTGAGTTTGTTGGACTAAGTAAGTCTGCTGATAATTATCGTGTTTGTTTCGAAGAGGATCATGGCCTCAAGATAAGGATCTTACGATGAAAGAGTTTTGATATGCTCTTTTAAGTTCATCCTAAAATTATTTTCTTTCCGAGATTAGATTTGTCCAAGTTTAGAAAACGCGAATCGTTTAATTCTGTGACCTCCACAACTCAGTGTAATATTTGTTTGGACAGTTTAAAAAATTATTCGGTGAAATCGTTTCAATTTTTTTCCCGAGAAACAATATTTAATAATACAGCCAAAAAAGTAAATAGTTTTGTCTTATCCTGAATATCTTGATTGGCATGAATTTATCTCAAGTAGCAAGCAACTTTGAAAAAGATTTCTATCTCGTGCCCTTTTAATTTACGTCTGTCGATTGACAGATAATCCTTGCAGATACTTAACTTCATTTTTAAACACCGAACGTTAAGTATATTAGCAATATTTGTTCCTTTAGCCGCTAAAGAAGGCAAATTGTCGGTCTTCAGATATTATGACAACCAAAACTGTCGCCTGATTTGTACAAATAAAACGCTTCCGCTACCAGATATTAAATATTTTCAAAACACTATTAAAAGCGTTATTTCCAAGTTACTAGAAATTAGCAAGAGAGCTAAACCACCAAAAGTAGCACTAAGTCAACAAGTATTTATTGCCAAAAACCGTTACTTTTGTGTGAGTGTTTGATACTAGTACTTTGTGACAACAAGTCGACGTTTGAAATTAGTGACAGTTTTTCGAAAGTTATCATTCTAGTTAAGAGACTAATAATCAGGAAAAAACACGTCTGGACCGTTTCTGCTCAGTTTTCAGTTGATTATCTCACTGTAGGGAATTTAATAATCTTTCAAAGAAGAAGTTGTTAATCCCTTCTAAATTGGCTTTTTTTAATTTGGCTTTTGTAAGCAGTTCTTCCTTGGCATTGTTAATAACTTAACGATTACTGTTGATTTTTCACTGTTTTCCCAACGGTTTCGTTCAGTTGTATTGCTGTCTGTTTTTCTTTCAAAACGAAACAAAATTTTAAATTGAATTCGTTATTATTTGCTATTTACATGCTTGACTAAACGGGATGCTATTCTGGACGAGGTATTGGCCAACTGGACACGGGTTTATCCATGCGAACTATGCAAATAATTTGGCAAAAGTTGCCCATTTTGGTAGCACTATTCTTGTATCACAGAAATGGTGTCGACCTGATTATCGGGTCAGCAAGCGTGCACGAAGCATTGTTTGTTTCGAATAAAGCCTTTGTTTTGGAACTGGTAAAGAAACCCAAGACTAAAATTGAAGTGTCCTATCCTAGCATACAGCCTTGAACTTGTAACACTAATAATGAATAATTGTATTCAAAAACAAATTGGCTCAGTAAATTATGAATCTAAAAATATAGTTAAAAACTATTATGGTCACCATTGTCCAGTTAACAATTCGTTTTCAAACTGTCATATATGTTTTGTGGCTTTCTCCTTAGGGATATGCATAAAATATCAAAAAATCTTTGGTATTTCCGTACACGTGGCGCAACAAGAAAAATAAATGACAGAATCGTTGAAGGAGATTAAAACAAGATCTTTGTTTAAGAGAAGTAAACTGTTCTCCTTTGTTTACATACAGAGAAAAACCAATCGCGCCTTTACCTATTTTAAGTGCACGTGGAAATTTCGTAGTTTCTGTAGGTTCTTTGCTAATTATTAGCTATTGGAAACATGGTGAAGCAAACTTTCTGTTTTATCGTGGTTATTTCATGATGAATGCAAATGAGATAAATTAAAAGACGAAGCGGTTAATCAAAGTCTTGCTTCCTTTGAGCACATCCTTTAGTTTTAATAAGATAGAGAGAGAGAGAGAGAGAGAGAGAGAGAGAGAGAGAGAGAGAGAGAGAGAGAGAGAGAGAGAGAGAGAGAGA